>JAQHUG010000392.1:1561734-1582977 GCA_028555095.1 Dicrostonyx torquatus | reverse complement strand
ATAGTCACATTGATGAATATCTTGATCATCACCATAGAAATTTCACCTGATGGATGGAGATAGAGTCAGAGACCCATGTTCACATCAGAACAATGGACTGAGATCCCAAGGTCCAGTCAACGAGCAGAAGGGGGGAGAAGATGAACAAGGAAGTCAGTACAGTAAGGGACTGGCCCATCAAGTGAGACAGTGTGCCTCATCTATTGGGAGCTCATCAAATCCAGGTGGACATGGATGGAAGTAGCATATGATCAAACCAGATTCTCTGAATGTGGCTGCCAATGGGGGCTGACTGAGAAACCAATGACAATCGCACAGGGACACATTTCTTCTGCATGCATTGGCTTTCTGGGAACCTATTCTATATGGAAGCACACCTTCTTAGGCTGGGATGGAAGGGAAAGGATGGTGGGGCAGCAGGAGGGTCTGGGATAAGGGGAGAAAGTGTAACTTTAAAGTTTATTTAAAAAAAGAAACAAAAAGGATATATTAGATCATGTCATTTGCTTTTCTTATTTGTCTAAAAGATCCTAATCTATTTACTAATATTCCCTTTTGTTTTAACAGTTGTTTACACAAGGAATCATTTTATAGCAGCGTGTCTCTCTATAATTTTTCCCCTTTCCCTCTACATTCATTATACAACCACAATTGTGAGCACAATCGATTCATTTTGATGTTGGCTGTAGGTAGCTTTGCTTTGTTTCTGGTGACGATTGATCTGGTGTTACAATATCAAGAAAGAAGTAGCTCACAAAATTGTTTATTCCTTAGCTTGCTTACTTGTTTGCTTCCTTCCCTTTTTTTTTGAAACAAAGTCTTACTATGTACCTTCACTTGGCCTGGAGCTCAGTTTGTAGGACAGGCTGGCTTCAACTTCAGAAAGACCTATCTGATTGTGCTGACAAAGAGCTAGGATTAGAGGTATGCCCCATTCCAGGCCTTTAATGTGTGGCACAAACTTGCCTCTAATTCATGATTCTCCTGCTTTCACCCCTTCAGTGCATCCCACAACCAGGGGTTACCTCTTTCTATGTCTGTGTGTAAATAATCATGAAACCATCATTTTAGAACAGATATTCTAATTTGTTTAATTCGTAATCATGTTTAAGATGTAACCATCTATGGAATTTGAGCTCTATGAACAAAATCATATTGTGTGAACCCAACCTGCGGGTTCAGTTATTCAGGGTCCGAAGAGGCTTCCACCTGAAAATCATGAGTGAGAGAAAGGAAGGAGACCAAGCAAAGTTCACTTGTCAAGGTCTCACTTTATTAAGGAACAATACCAGTATATATAGCTCTGAAATGGAGAGCTTAGCTTGGGTGGGGATCTGGACTTAGGGCAGTGAGCAGGAACTGGGGATAAATAAACAACTAGCTAGCTAGCTAGCCTGCTAGCTAGCACACCTGTGTAAACGAAAACATTCTTTTGTGGATAGCTAACTAAGGAAGAGGGGAATCTCTGCAAACATCCTTGAGACAATGGCCTCCATATCTTTGTTACTTCCTGGAATCAATAGCCCTAGCTGGCTCTGTTAAAAATTCTAAGTCAAAGGTCTTTGCTGACCTCCTGTAATAATTCATTAGGGCAAAGGCTCCTAACAATTGTGAAATATAAGACACCATTTGTGGTTATAAATGTGCCATATCAATTAGCGGGCAGTTCAGAAATCAAAATTTATATTACTTCTATTTTTAAAAATGTATTTAAATGATGTATGTGTGCAAATGTCAGTATCACTCAGGACACTTCAGAGAGAAAACATCATGGTATGCATCTATTTTAAGCTAGTGAGTGAACTGGTTCTGTATATATATATATGGACACAGAGAGAAGGAGTGGGAAAGAGAAAGACAGGTTATTTTAAGGATTGGCTGACAGAGTTTTGAGGACTGGCAAGTCTGAAATTTATAAGACAAACTGGCAGGCTGATAACTCATGAATGAGCTGAAACTGCAGTCTTCTTTCATAGAAGCCCACTCAGAATTTTTCTTCAGGCCTTTTAGCTGATTGGTTAAGATCTAACCATATTAGAAAGAGCTATCTTCTCTAACTAAAAAGTGACTGATTGCAGATGTTAACCACATCTACAAAGTATCATCACCTAACACTGTCATTGGTGTTTCACTTGATAGCTAAATATTAAAATCTAGCCAAGTATATAGAGAAAAGTAAGCATCACAGTAGCTAACAAAATGATATAATTCTTCTAGCTTCCTAAAATTGATCAGTTTCTTAGGCAATTTTACAGCAGAAAAAATGCCCTCCAATTGTTTCTTTAAATCATTAAGTGAATATTCTTCATAGAGATTAGATCTGTGTACATGAACATTTTTCTTCCTAGAAAGAGCACTACCATTATTGACTGACAGTTTTATAATCGCCCGTTTACTACCCTGATTTATGTATGTATCAATGTATCTATATATTTATTATATGTTTATATATTGTAAATATATTTATTATTATTTTATGTGTATGAGTGCCTGCCTACCTGAACACAAGTGTCCCATCTGTGTGCAGTGTTAACAGAGTCCAGAAACTACATCAGATCTCTTGGAACTGAAATTATGGACAGTTGTGAGCTGCTATGTAGGTGCTGAAACCTAACGCAGAGCCTCTGCAAGAATAACAAGTAGAGCTGAGATACCAATCCAACTTCTCCCCTTACTTCTTAATGCAAAGAATGTAGCCCTCAAAATAGGTCAGAATGACATCCTCACAAATTTGATAAATGAGAGTTCAAGGAAAAAAATTAAAACAAAAATGTTAGAAGTCTTTGAGTGCATGCAGGTTTTTCCTTTGGGAAGAATGACATTTAATTGTTCCAAACATGTACATATGTATGGACCTTAAATTGTAAGACTTTTAGAGAAAAAAATTACCTCTCCTAATCCATTATAATGTTTAAAAGCCCTAAAAGTGCAGGTACACTACAGATACCTGTTGTGATCAATTAACTCTGATGGTATTTTTATCAGAAAGTGCTGGCTTTCCTGAAGAAGTAATACATCTGGTAATTCTTGCTTGAAGCTTTTAAGCCATGCCTCCCTTTTAAAGTTAGTATTTTAGAAGGTGATGTTATAAGAATTCTGAAGTTGCCTATTAATATGATCGACAGATGCCATGGGACAGCCCAAATCAATATTGACCTTTAAGTATAATTTTATACAGCCTGAGCAAAGAATCAGTTTTTACCTGACACATATTTGGAAAGAAGACACTGGCTTAAATACTTGATCTGTTAGGTAATATATCCATTAGTGACATAGGTATAACTCTGATGCCTCTCTAAAACAATGTAGGACTAAGAAAATTTTGTATGATATGTTTTAATCTTAGGTTCTGATTTTAAAAAACTGGATAGTTAACAGATTATAATTTTGTTGTTAACATGCCAATTTGTACATCGTTTGATTTCCACCAAAAAAAGATTATTATAGTGTTGAGTATATTAGTGACTGTGCAAGAAACACAGATCTGCAAGTGACAGTAGGATAATTAAACTACTTTTGGAGAATTTCACAACTGTGTTCAGATAAAAAAATAAAATCATCAAAACAGAAGTTCAGCAAAAGTTTTATTTGATTTGTATACAACCTTGCCCCCATGCTATCTAGAAGAAGATTAATGTATAGAATGTAT
The DNA here is from genome assembly GCA_028555095.1 of Dicrostonyx torquatus. NCBI lineage: Eukaryota > Metazoa > Chordata > Mammalia > Rodentia > Cricetidae > Dicrostonyx > Dicrostonyx torquatus. Next base: position 1,579,328 of record JAQHUG010000392.1, on the reverse strand, counting down.
CTTTGCCTTTTAACACAGTAGGAGACATGTGCTCTGGCTTGTAATACATAAGACACAGAACATATTCTAAAAAATCAAAAGGCATAATTAATTTTTAATGCATCTGAAATGCCTGAATACAGAAAATAAAGGGTAAGTATTGTCAATTTATGAACCTGATGGTTATGATTAGGAGCAGGTCCTAAATTACTTCTTAAACTAGAAATGTATTCAGAACCACAAAACCAGGCTTCACTGTGTAGTTTTCCTCTGTTATGATAATAAACATTATGGTAAGCTACCTCATGTAGTTAATATAAATAAATATAAAATAATTTCAAGTCTCTTAAATGCTCTAGAGATTTTCAAGGAGATAAGAAGGTGGATTTGCTCATTTTCAAGTATACCATTCTAGGTGTTGGGAGGAATCCAAATGAGATTTCTTCATTCTTTCATATGAACTGTGTTGACTGTTGTGCGATTGCATTTTTGATGTTTGCAGTATAAAATATATTTTATGTAATAAATAATAAAACTGTTCTGAATTGATTCAGAGAAAACAACAATTCATAAAGTTCTCATCTTGCTTAACAGTTCACTCTCCCATCTAGTGAACTGGAATTTTCTTGACTGATCCTTCAAAGAAGGCAGTGCCACTATTTGTCTCACCTGGTCAAGCAATTTGACTTTCAAGGTCATTGAGCTTAAATTAACTCAAACTTTATGGACTGAAATGACTTCATTTTTATTCTGATGCTGTTTGTAGCAAAATTGAAATACAACAACAGCATAAAGTGGCTGATGTTAATCTTCAGTTGCTTGCTTCATCCTCATTCCTTACCTTCTATACTGGTCACATTCTAAGAGTCAAAGTAGATCTAATGGTAGAACATTTATTTTTGCACCTTAGAGAATGCTATGCACTACTTTTACTTGACTGAAGAAATCTTATTGATTCTAGAATGATTATTCCCTGAGAAAAATTAGTAAATGTATATGCTAAGGTAATATGCACTATTATTGTTTATATAGTTCAATGTGATACTCTGCAAAATTTATATAATGTATGATTTATACATTTTAGTGGATATTTTATAAAGTAAATAAGATAAAACAAAGAAACAAACATGCTATGTTACTAGTTTTGACAGAATAAGCAACATATGAATCATTAAAGTTGCACCTTTCAAACATGCAAACCCTTGTATGTTATTATCTTGATTATTGCCCTTAAAAATAAAGCTTGTGTAGGCTCTCAAAATAGCAGTATGGGCTACCAGATTATTATAATCTTAGAAAGAAGAACATAGCTTTAAAATCCCTTATAGTAAGATAATTTCTCTATATCACAGTGATTTCATTTCTTAAAGACTTTAAGAAACTGTTTTATATAATGCTTAACTGTTCACCAGAGCCAGAGTAATGCAAACCACATTTTGCAAAGGTATAGCTACTACTCTGAGCATTTCAAACATTTTGGCATATCTCCTCTTCATTTTTGGTACTTACAGGCATCTCCCATTCAGAGAGGTTTTTCCATATGAATATTCATGCCTTCTACTGGCTTTCCTTGTTCTTTCAACTGATGTCTTATTAGTTGACATAATGAAAAGAACGAATTGCCTAATCAAGCTTTTTATAGTTCTAAGAACTGGGGAAAGATTTTTAAAATTATATGCATATAATGTATGTCATCAAAATCAGTGGCATTGTTAATGAGAATGAGCTCCAAACACAGTCACTTGAAGAGAGAAACTATTCTCCCTACCACCATGATCATCACAGAGAAAGGAAAAATAAAGCTATGCAGACTGTCAACATCTGTAATGTGAAATTTCCAAATTTATAATGCAATTAATTCTTTTAGTGTTATAAATATCTAAATGTTGCTTTACATCTGCTAACTCACGCTTTTTCACAAACAACTATTCTGAAGGCAGTCCATTGGTACTGCAGGTGAGCTCTGTGACTATGCAATTGCAATTTGTTTGTTTTCTGATGCACGTTGATTGCCCATGTGGTTAGAGTCTTTGTCAAAATGTATTGTCTATATTTTTCTCATAAGAGAATAGATTAGTAAGATATTTTAGAACTGTAAAACTATCCCCCATCAGACAATTGGACCATCAAGAAGGCTCAGTGCATAAAGCCTCTTGCTGTGCAAGTCTCATGGTCTGAGTTGAATCTGTAGAAGCAATAGGGGTAGAAGAAGAGAACGAACTCCACGAAGTTATATTCTGATGTCCACATGTGCTGTGGCATATAAGTATCTCCCCCATCACACACACAAAATTAATAAGAATTTTTAAATAATTTAAGAAAGAAAATTAAGGAATTATGTAGGTTCCATGGTATCCCAGGCAGGGGAACATGAACGGGGTTCCCTTATAAACCTGGAAGGGAGGAATGGAAGGGCAAGAGACATGAGAAATAACAGCAAGACAGGATTTCTGATCAAGCTGCCCATTTTATTATTCCTTAGGCAGCGGGGAGGGGAGGTAGGATGCTGGAATTCAGGTCTGGAGACATCCCTAGCTGATAAGGAAATACTGAGGTTTGTGACTGTTAACTAATAAAGGAAATGCTAATTGCTTCTAAAGCCTAGGGCCTGCAGGTCTCACTAGGTTGATTTCCTAGGTCTGGAATTTTCCCTGCAAAGGTGAATATCTTACTTCTCTTGTGAACTTAAGATGGCATAAACAAAATACAGGTTTTTGCTTCTGGCACTATGAAGCCTGGTACACTCCACTAATCTCACCAGCTTTTAGTCCATCTATCTCTGAGTTAAGTATGTATAGTTTTCACTAGTGTATCAGAGACAAATAGATAACATTTGTTGGGACGAATCTAAATGAGATTTTTCTCATTTTTTTCCCATTGGAATATGTTGACTGTTACCTAGTAGCACTATTTTCTCTATGACAGAGTATGTCCCTGCATATCAAGGTAGTGAATGAGTAATTTGTCTCCATTTTGAAAGCTAAAGAAGCATAGCTTAGGTCAGTGGCTCTTAACCTTCCTAATGCTGTGACCTTTTAATATTTTTCCTTGTGTTGTTGTGACCCCCAACCATAAAATTATTTGTTGCTACTTCAAAGCTTTAATTTTGTTACTCTCGAATCATACTGTAAATATCTTACATGCAAGATACCTGATACACAACTCATTTGAAAGGGTTGTTTGACCCTCCTCCCCCCTGTTAAAAACCACTGATTTAGGTGAATAATCAAACTCCCCATAGTTATTCCTCAACAATATCTGGACTCATAGTGTATGTGCTTTTCTTCAACAATGGAGTTTTCTTTTCATATCTGTTTTGTTTGGGATTTATTGTTGTATACAGTTAATATTGATAGTTTAGAGCATGACCCTGAAACATCTACTGGTAATGACATTCCAACCTGTCTAATTCAACAAGTGTATGCTTTCATAATAGAAGTCACCAAAAGTTAACACTAAGTAAATATCAAAAGTGTTTCTTAGCACCTGGGGGTTGTGGCACAGCACTTTAATTCAAACACTCAGGAAGTAGAAGTTGGTAGATATCTGACTTTGATGTTCTACATAGGAACTTCCAGGACAGTCAAAGCTGTCTCAAAATAAACAAGAAAAAGAGTGCTACTCTGCAAATGATTAAATGTTTATCATTGTCTTAGTCAGTGTTCTACTGCTCTGAAGAGACACCATGACCAAGGCAATTATTGAGAAAGAAAGCATTTAATTGGGGCTTCCTCATAGTTTTAGAGGATTAGTCTGTTATCATCATGTCAAGAATATGGTGGCATGCATGCAGGCATGGTGCTGGAGAAGGAACAGAGAGCTACACTCTGATTCAGAGAGAAAGATACTCTGGGTTTTGCATGGGCTTTTGAAACCTCAAAGCCCAACCCAATGACATACTTCCTCAAACCAGGCATCCCCTCCTAATATATAGCCAATGGGGAACATTTATATTCACACCACTACAATCATGGAGATAAGGTACTATCAAAAGAAGAAGGAAGGTTTTAATCTTAAGAATTTTTTTTTTTTTTTTTTACAATTTGACTAAAGGCACTCAGCTTTAAGTTATTCAGAGCAGACTGGAGCTTTATGGAGTAATAACTCTAATACTTCTTTCTTATGACCTTTAACATACCTTTTATGTTTAGACAACAGGATATGTGGATCTTCTTTATACCATGTTCACATCAATGTGATAAGTAAGTTCTGACTCAAAGTAGAAATGGAATGTGTGCTAAAGAAATTGTCCACCTTTGCTTAGTACTGCTGTGTTTGTAACTCTGAATTTCTAATTCTAGTGAGTTAAAAAAATTCAACATATTCTAAGCATGATCTTTCTTTCTTTCTTTCTTTCTTTCTTTCTTTCTTTCTTTCTTTCTTTCTTTCTTTCTTTCTTTTTGCTTCAAGAAAAGTAAAAGGGTAAAAATGCCCAGATGACAGCTTTTATTTTTATTATACTCAATAAATTATTTGAAATGAAGATTACTAAATTGACTGAAAATGGACCTGACTTAATTGTCTATAAATGTAAAGTATTGGAACAGTTGCCTCAACTGAAATAGCTGTAAGTTAAATGTACCTTCAAGTTCTTGTACTGCAGCAAAAATTCTATGGTATCGTAATCATGGCTGCCATTCCTTCTGAAAGACTACCCACTGGTGGTAATAGCCAGGGTTCCACAGTAAAAGGATGTGTGGATTTTCCCCTTTATTTAACTTTGGCTTAAAAGGATTTGAATAGTTATTTCTACTAGGAAGTTGTTTCAATACATTTTTTATATTACAGGTCATGTTCCTGTGCCATTTAAACTTGTGATGAAAAAAATCTGCATATACATGGACCTGGCTGAAAGACACTTTCAAGCTTACATTGACCACTTAGGCTTTAAAGTGTAGGTTTAGTAGTTCAATCTTTGAGGAACAATGTTCCTCGTGCTCTCCAAACTGAGAACTTTTGCTTTCAGTTGTGCATCACACAGTTTATTCTGGCACTGTAGACACCATCTCCAATGTGCACTTACCCTTATACCTATACCTAATGGTAACAATTGGTTGAATATTAGCTACTTAATGCTTTATGCTGTGTGCAAGATTTACCTATTTATTCTGTAGAAAAGTTGTTTAATGTCACCGTTTTGTTTAAGATGCTAGCTGGAATCCTGGATGAAAGTCAAGTGAGTTTAGAGTGATAGTAGCTACAGATTTAGTAAAATGCTATTGCCTTTAAGGCAACATACATGATAAAGATGTGGCTCTGTGTCTAGAGTCACTCACTGAGGTTTCCAGTTTCTCATTTCACAATACACAGAACTGGATTCAGCACAAATGGAGAGTGATAAATGTAGAGAAAATTTATTAAGAAAGACAATGACACTCCCCAAAACGGGTAAAGATTAGAGCTGGCTAGCAGTCCAAAGCTAAAAAGTTCTGGGCTAATATTTTGTTGCAATAGGCCTGGCAGAAAGGAAAATATCCAGAAACAGTTGGGCCGTCCATCTGATTACCAGTCTCCTGGTACAATGGACCCCAAAGAAACAGAATTTCCCCAGAAAGCTCATTCTGGAAAACGAAAATTGTGCTAGGGGAGGCAAGGGTGAGGAAGAAGATTTCAATCACTTCTGTCAACTTGTCTGGCCACCTCACAGGATTAGACTGAAGCCTAGACAGTGATGGGTCAATGGTGAGCCATCAACACTTTGACGGGGGTTGCTGAACTGTGCATAACTTTAGCTCTCTATTTAAATTTTAATCTCACTTCAGTACCGAAAATGAGGGGGTACTGTATCTGTTTGTCCCTCTTCCCAATGTGGCCATGTTGAACTAATTTCTGTCTTTGGATTCCACTATTTGTTTTTTTCATTTGGTTTATTGAGGATGGGTGGCCACATTCCTTTTTAGATGAGAACAACTATTTCAGATGAGTTTCTGCTTAGATGACTACCATCAATATAGAAAACGCACCACTTATGTGTTTTTCACAGTTTCCTTCTAACAGGAGGAGGAACAAATGAGAGAAGAAATGCTGTGACTGTCAAAGTTCATTTGAATGACTACCAATTAGCCACTGCTGACACCCCCTTCTCAAACAGTTCCATTACTTCTAGACCACATGAATATGTCAAACTCCACAGGGCAGACTACTTACCTGAACAAAATATCTACAAAACAGCCTGTAAAACACACACAGCAGCTGAAAAGCAGGGAGGGGAGCTCTAGAAGTACTATGGTTAGTGCCATACACAAACCTCCCTGGCTTCTCACCACAAGATTTTATCCTTTTCCTTTCCATCGTTTGATAAAGAAAAAAAAAATGCTGCTTTCACTTAGTAATTCAAATAAAGAAAATGACTCAAGACACAGCATCAGTTTATTTATTTCTGGCTCATGTAGATTTTTAACAAAATATCAGTATGAGGGAAACAAATTCTAAAATCTCCTTTTCGTAACAGTAGGATTTCTCCTTGAGTGGAATTGCAGTGTCCCCAACCCAAGATTTCAGAGCAAATCTTCCTTTTTTTTTTCCTCTAGAACAATGGGCTTGCTATCAAGTACATTTAAGTTTAAAAAAAAATATGCTAGGCACTGAAGTGTGCTGGGGTTGGGATGGAGAGCAAGCAGATGCTCCACTATAGCGTCCAGTAATTAGAGAACTTGATCATTTGAATTTAACTGGCCTCTCTTTCATTGCTGACAACGAGCTATTTCAGCTGTGCTCAGCCATTGCATTAAAAGGTCACATTTCCACTGCCAGACTGAAAACTGAAGAACTGAAGAATTCAACTATACAAATAATACAAATCTGATGTTTTTCCCTCAAAACTTATGTCAGTAATTATTTCCTTGTATTTTGACTAATAACAGGTAAAATATAATTAAATATATCTTTATGGCTTTAGCACATCTGTTGCTGTTCTTTGATACAGGCAGGTTTCTCATGGAAAATGGATCTATGAGATGGGAAAGGTTGTAACAAATGCAAGCTGTTAAAATTAGATGTTGTTATATTTCATATTCTGTTTGTGTTTGATAGGGTATAATGTTTGGGGTGCTGTTTCTTCCTTTATAGCCAGCTTGTTTCTACTGAAAAGACAAGGGGCATTACACAGCTCTTCCATTCCCTGCTGCCTTGTAGGTGATTTTCCTTCATCTTTTCTGCATTTGTCTCAGATTCTTTTTTACCCTGTTTGATTTGAGCCCTAAAGAAATGTTGTTGAATGTTGATGAGGCATCCGGTAAAGCCTCCAACCAGGTTTTGTTGTTTTGTTGTGTTTTCAATTTCATTTGGGGTAATTCGTTTCAGGGAGACACCTGTCTTGTTCTTAATCAGACCCTCTAAGGTCAGTTAAAACCATTTCCCTTTGCTGTTTAAGATGTGCTTGTGGCTGTCTGACCAGGTGAATAGGAAAACATTTCAGTCACACTCCTGAGAATAAATAAATCTGAGCTCACCTTGCTCAGACGAGATTTGGAGAGAAGAATAAATGGAATGCCAGCCTCTTTGCCAAAGCTGTCCCAGAGTTTGGTGGAATGCTTCCATCTTTTATGATGCAAATAGAATTTCTTTCTTCACAACAGCAGGTCAGCCACAAAGATTTCTTTTTCTTCCAAGGTGGGGGAGCTGATTTAACCTGCTCTTACCCCTTTCTCCAAGATTCTTATTTACAACAGTTTCCTAATGAGTTATGTCAGTGTAGCTGCTGGTCTGCTCCTCTTGATCAGGGCCTGCAAAGCAGAATGGTTAATGATGCACGCCTTGCTAGCTTCAGTGGAGAACATTACAGATTGACTACAGTACCGAGGACTGAATGCCAAACTCATAATAGATGGAACACTGCCACCTTTTGGTCATAAGTGAGGAACACAGATTAGAATACAGAGGAATCTGGAAGTCAGAGGGTATTTCAGACTATTTCCAACTGATTCTGTGGTCGTAATATCATCAACTAATACTAAACAAATTCTTTTTGTCTTCTCTTTCTTCTTTTCTCCCCCATTTTAGTGGCAAGTATAATCTGACTGTATATGCTTCATAGAATAGTGATGCTTCAGTAGAGATGGAATTATGCTACAGTCTAATTATCTTTTGCATAGGAATGAATAACACATGCATTATGCAGATAATACGAAGGATACCATGGTTACCCGTGTATACATGGCAACTTCTTTCATAAACTGACAATTAGACCAGGAAATACTTGGGAAAAATTTTGAAAAAGAAAAAGAAAAACAAAAACAAGTACTTAAAAGCTTAGCAGTATTTGGGGGCATTGAGAGTTGGACAAGGATTCTAAATTTAAAAATATTATTTTCAGTCTACCTTGTTCTTTCCTTATCTTTCTTTTCTCATGAAACAGAAACATGTCAATTAATTTAAACATAGTTAATCAGAAAGTTTACATATTAAAATTTATTTTTCTCTATTCATCTTTTAAAAAGGTTTCATTATGCACAGCAGTTTTAGGTACACAACAAGATACAGATGCCCTCGATTATATCCTCCTCTTGTACATGTACATAGCCTCCTTTCTTCACCATCAACATTCCTGACCAGAGGACTGCTTTTTATTATGATTGATGGGCTCCCTGTTATATAGCAGGAATCAGTCAGTCTGTATTTTACACTAAGATTCATTATTGAGCATGTATATACACCAAGGGCCTGAACAAATGTATCCATAATCATAATATTTATATTGAGATTTTAGAATGGGCAGCTTATGAGACAAAGAAAATCTCAAGTTCTGACCTCACAGATAGACTCTCTGTATGCCAGTCTGTTGTTGATAGATGTCTAGAACCTGTGAGATCTGAACTCTAGGATTCTAAAAGAAATGTAAAACATTCTTACTGGGTACCTACCTAATAGAATAGCAAAAAAAAATTATGACAAAAATTAGTGTTCCACATAGAAGCTTGAAAGAGTACTGTGACAGTATTGTAATTTCTGTCTTTTCAGAAATCTTCAGTTGTTTCTGCACAGATGATTCCAGGTTTATTGAAAATGACAAGTTTACCTGTATCTTCATGGTGGGTGATTGACAACAGATTCCCTCAATCTGAAGTAGCATCATTTCAGCAAAATTGGATAACAAAAAATTTAAACTCTTAACCCTTTGTTGACACGTATTCAGCCAGAAGCAGAGTGACATTTTTAAAATCTGAAAAAGGATGAGGTCAGTGTCTGGGAATGATCAAAATGATGGGCCTTAATGACATTTGCTAAAAAGCTGAAGCTTCCATATGCCTTCTACCACTATAGACATATTTTTGGGTTGGCTCTGGGAGCTTTACCACTATCTTTATATTTTTGTGTTGTGTATCCAGAGCAAGTTTGGAAATGGGCAGAATGTGTGTTTATTTATTTATTCTCATAACCATTAATCCTGTATTACTCAATATGTTTATTGTTGTCTTTGACTGCTACTGAGTAGAGAAAATTTCAATCCAAAGCATCAATAGTTATGTCTTTCTGGTACCTAAGGAATGTAATGATTTAATGGTAGAAGGTACCTGGGCAGATTGTAGACAAGGGACTCCACAAAGTTTCAACATGCAACAGAACCATGTGAGAGGTTTAGTGGGTGGTGTGCAGAGGCGGCTTCTGAGTGAGAGCAGTAAGAAATGAGAGAGGGGTGAGATGGTGCTCACATTTCATAAGGAAATATAGTACATCCACATAGGGAGAATGCAGTAGAAACTGCACTGTTTATCTTGGTGAATGAGGATAATATTTCCTGTCCTTGTCCCATCCCTGAGAGCAGGCCACTGGAAATTCGTGAATGCTGACAAAGAACAAGTTGTTTCTGTTGACCTCTTTGATAATCTTAATCTGTCTTCCACTTTACTTATTTTGAATGACATTAAATTTAACTTTTTTGGCATCTTAATACCTTTGAGTTTCCATAACAACTTGCACGTACATTTGTGTCTCCCAGTTCTGTAGACTGGCAAGCCCAAGATCAACTATGGAGAAAGTTCCATCTGATACCTGTGTGTTTTTAGGCAGTATGCATCTCAGTCTGTGTTCCTATGTTTTCTTCTTTGTTTGGTCAGACCTCAAGAGAGAGAAAGAAAGGAAACAAAAATTGGGAAGAAGAGAAATGTTTCTTTATCAAGACACAAATCGTAGGATACCTCACACTACTCCGTGACCTCATCTAGCCTTAAACGTGTTCTCAAATGTTCATCTCCAATACCATCATATTAGAGATATGCATTCAACATATGGACTTTTAGGGACATCAACAAATTGACTTACCCAACTCCTTTAGGAAATAAACAGTGCTTAACAATGAAAAATAGATATTACACATGAAGGACAATATATTAGGCACTTGAGAGGCTAGAAAAACATTTTGAGGTAAGAACACTACCATTGGAGAGGTTCTTTTTCTTTTCAAGATAGGGTTTCTCTATGTATAGATTGGGCTGGCCTCAAAGTTTCTGAGAGTTTTTTGTCATTAAAATAAATACAAATAAGTTGTGCGAACTGAAATTCTCAGAAAAGACACCCATGTCACAGATTTTCTACTAAGTTGCCTGACTAGAGCTTTGTGGCTATGGGGAGTAAGAATGTTGCTGATCTCAGTGCCAAATTACCTTGGAGTATCTTTAGTCCTTTAAAAAAAGATTTCTTTATTTTGTGCTATGTATAAGAACATTTTGCCTTCCATGTATGTATGTATGTATGTATGTATGTTTGTATAACGTGAGCCTGGTGTCCTTGAAGCTTAGAAGAGTGCCAGGTCCCTTGGAACTGGATTTACAAATGGTTGTAAACCACCATGTGGGTGTTGGTAACCAAATTCAGGTCCTCTAAAAGAGTAGCAGAGTTATAAACTTCAGAGTCATCTCATTTTTATAGCCATGCATTGCCCTCCTCTGTATCTGGCCTAATATTCTTGTAACTTTCATACCTTTTGGAATATATTAACATACCAACATTAACCCAAAAGTTAACAGTGAAAAGGTTATTAATGAGCCCCTTAAGCCTATAGCACAGTACTCCGCACCTATGCAGTGTTCACCATTAATGTATTTGAAACATGATTTGCTTTATGAGATTCTTTTCCTCTGTAAGTCTAAAATTATCATGAGACCATTTCCACAGTAGAATGTGTTATGTGTGGTGAGTTAAATCATAGTTCACAGGCCATGATAATATTTGGCTCAGCAACAAACTATCTCTTATTATATTTGAAGTCAGAGTTGTGTCTTGTGTTGACAGTTTATTTGAGTTGCTTTATGAATTAAACTTACTCTTCAAAATTAATGTATATCAATCAAATAAGACACCTGCAATATTAAAAAAAGAAACATATTTCAAATGGGATTTTCATCTTTTTTCATGCATAAAAATACTCAATTTAATGGGCTTGAGTATAGAATTTTCCTTAGTATTGCAGGAAACCGGAACTATTTCTCTTTTCTACCTTGATTAAAAATGCTACAAAACAGTTCCATCTTAATGTAGTAGCATATTGTTGTATTTGATATACTTTCAGCACAGATATGATTACTGTATGATGTATTAGAGTTGATACATTTTTAGTTTCATTAAAACATACTGAATGATGGAAATTAGAAAGATTAAGTATATAGTTCTCTTTGAATCAAAGTATATTTAATTAAATATACTACTTAAAAAACTTGTCATGAATAAACTTGTCACGTTTGAGAGAACATAAGATTTATATTTTCTTAAGTATCTGAAAATTCATGTAAATTTTCTTTTCTGAAGAATCTACTTCAAAGTCTCTTTAAAAGTTGCCTTCATGGCCTTCCAATGTATTATAAACAAAGAAAATATCATTTCCTTAATATGAAGGGCTTCTAGGAGATGTTACAGATACATCAAGCAAACATCAAGGACCTTCTCTTTTCTTATCATTAGCTAGCCACATCCAGTGGTAAAGATATATAGCTAAGACACATGATGGACCAAAATTTGCACTTCGTTTGCCCAGTTTACGCATCTCAGATGTCAGGGTCATGATGATAATCTAGTAGAAACCAGATTTCTCTGAGCATTTATCATTTCATGGAGTCATGATTTTTGCTGGCACCAAGTATGCATTTTGCTGAGCCAAAAATTATTTGCCCAATATTTTACACACACACATATGACATTTACGGAAAGAAATGCTGAAGAGATGGTTCAGTTTGTAAACTGCTTGCCACACAGGTTTGAGTCCCTGTTGTAGTGCCCACTACCCACATAAAAGGCTGGACAAATTGGTCCCCACCTGTAACTTCAGTGTTAAGGATGTAGAGACAGGAAAATCCCTAGGGTCAGTTGCCAGCCAATATAGTGGAATCAATGGGCTTCAGATTCAGTGACCAGATCCTACCTCAAAAAATAAGGTGGAAATTGATTGAGCAAGAAAGCCAACATGCTCTGCCCCCTCCCACACTTTTACTAGTGTGTATGTGTATGTATGCACGCATGGACAGAAAAGGAGAAAACAACAGTACTTAATTCTATTTATGTATTTTAAAAAGTTACCTTAGAAAATTATTGCAAAGTGTTGTTTTCTTGTTGTTTCTTCTTTCTCCTTGAATAGTTTATCACTGTGAATGATGCGGATGCAAAAGAAATAAAATTGGTTTCAACATTAATGGAATATGAAACATAGCAAGAGTTCTTTCCTAAATAACCTCTAGGGCAGTCCTTTGTGGGAATTCTTTCAGAAGTGTGGGCAAGTATGCGGGTTCAGGTCCTAAGTGAGACAGAAGGGAAGAGTCATACAACTTGTGCTTTAAACCTTCTTTGTGGTTTTACCTAAGATCATAAATGCTCTGTAGTTCCCAGCACATCATAAATAGCAGACTGGAGGATTGGTAAAAATAAAATCAGTAAAGAGAAATATTAGGGAAGTTAGTATTATGAGAACTCTGTGTTGCATTCTCAAATGACCTGAATGTTGCCAGATTTACTTTTGAAAATGTACAGACATACATGTTGGAAAAGAATCATTCTGCTTTTGTTTCAGATTTAGTTTTTCTTAATGATGCTTCCTTGGGCATTATTTCAGAAACAGTCTATGAGTTTGTACATTGCACTGATGCGTGCTATCTTCATGTTTCAACAACAGTGAGAGCACATTTAGTACCCTTTCCAATACATCCCCTTTTAAATTAAACATGTATCTTAATGGAACTTATTTTTCTTAGCCACAGCTGTATATTATTCCTTTTAATGGATGTACTGAAATTTGTCCATATTATGGAAGCCAGTTGAAGAACTTTTCAATGAAATCTGATTTTTCTGAACTATGAACAAACTTATAACAAAAATTCCTAAACATTTAGGTTTGGGTACATGTACAGAGATATCTGGATAAATTCTTAGAATTTTTGGTTTAAATGAGATATATATTTTATATTTAAATAAAGAAACCTCACCAGTAATTTAATTTATTAGCTAATACGATATCCCATTTTGAAGGATTACTACACAAACTTGTTGCTTTAAACCAGGGTTGCTCCATATTTACTGAGAAAATATTTTTTGAGGATGTAGTATGAGCCAGATGCTGATCTAGTCTCTAAAAGGATATTACAATTCCTCCTATTGGTTGCATTCTATTTGGGAGTTTAGATGCAAGAGTAGAGGGAGGACTATTGGCATGTTATACTCATTTAGTCTGGCCTAAGGGCTTTCTAAAGGACAAGATTTGGCTTCCTGTACTGTTTTGTGTTTGGCATTTCCTTCTCTGCTACTGCTTTTGTTATAGGACTTAGCCTTGGGGCCAAAGAAGACTATCCAGAAAATTCCCAGGGGTGCTATAAAATATATCTCCCACTCCCAGCAACCTGTACCCAACAGAGCACTGGCAAAAAAACACAGTTGTAAACAACACCTTTCCCAATGTAAGCAATCATTCTCAATCTGAATACTTCTAATAGGTGGTCTCTCAGGGAATTTAATACCTTCCAAATTCATCGGCTCTTGGTATTTCCCACAGATTCATGGCTCCGTGTATATGCTCTCTCATGGTCCACATTTTGTTTTCAAGAATCACAGCTGTTTCCAGTCAGCAGTAATAAAGCAATCCCTACACACAATTATGTGATCAAGCAATTAGCACCAGCCTGTGTACTCAATAAATTGTTGGTTGGTTGCTGGCTCTATTCAGAAGTCAAGAATGGTAATTATGACTGTAGCATATTTCAGCTAGTGATACAACAGACAAGATGAGTAAGGCATTTGTTCTAAGCAGCTGGTTCTTTGGATGGACAGAATCCCAGATGGAGTAGTACTGAGTGACTGAGCATTAGTAAGGTTATATAGTGAGCTGGCATGTAGTCATCCCTGCTTTGGGAAGATTGCACTCAGTCTTTATCAGTTAGGTCTTGAAACAAGAAACTGAAACATAAATAAGAAATTTTAAGAGCATAATAATGTTTGAAACCATAAACAGAACCACTAGCAAATTAGATTTGTAGTAAAGTATGTGTCATTTTACTCATGCTACAAATAATAGAAAACATTAATTTTTATTTGTAATGAAATAGATTGAAAGTAAATTTTATCTTTGTGAATCTAAAGTTACATATCTAACTTATCATTTATCATAACTGAGGAAAACTATAACTATCTGTCTTCAACTCTTCAAAGAACCCAGAAGGAAATAATGTTACTTTAGTAAACAGGAAGTTCATTGTAAGCAACTTCCAAAACTTTAAAATTGACAAAGACATCTTGCTGCCTGGACAGTCACCTGGAGTTCTTCTATAACATTGGGACATCCATCTTCAGCCTACAGGCCTATAGCATCTGGACTACTTTTCCATGAAGCAGGAAATTTTAAAATCTATTCTGCCTTATGATGTCAAAGTTCTTCAGTTGCTTTCTTTTGTGGCTTGCAGAATGTCTGGCAGTTTCTTCTGTGAAACAGGAACCATGAAGGAAAATCTCATCTTTTGGAAAGTTTAGCAGTCACTTTTCTGTAGGTGCTGCATGTCCAATTACAGCATACCATCAAGCAGTCCAGGCAAGAGCAATTTCTTGCCCAAATGGCTAACAGAATCTATAAGGAGCCTCTTTGATGCCCATCATTTTGAAGTAGATTGGTGCTGCCAGAAGATGTGTCTCATTGTTATGAAAAATATAAGTTCATAAAGCATTTTAAATGTCATATTCTGTAGTCTTTGAAGTGTTGAAGATTATCTATTTAACCAAAGTATATCTCTGTATATCTAGAAAACCCATCTAATGTAACTACAAGTTTGGCTATTGTAAATGACTACCTATAAATTTGCAATTTTTAATTATACATTACATTTTTAAAAGAGCTGTCTAAACATAATACCTTAAACAAGAACAGAAATACAGATAGCAAAATTGACCTTAAATTTGTGTCAATAGACCAAGACCCTTACCAGTACAAAATATTCATCTCTATACTATATCTCACTTATTTTTTAAGGAAGAGATTGACTGTGACCATTACATTTTATACCCAACCCCTTTTAAATGAAAATAAGCATTTTATATAAACAATCATTTTTGGGAATTTAGGCTTAGCTTTCATCAAACTGCTTTTTGCTTATATATCTACATAGCAAAAGATAATTTGTAGACATACTGAGAATAACAGTGAAATCCCTAGCCTTTAATTCCAGGCATATTTTCTTGACTGGAAAAACTATAACAAGATTGAAAGTGACTTTTATTGGTACTCTATATTTTATGCAACTACTTAATGATTTTATACATGTCTAATCTTGAATACTAAAAGCTCTTATACCCTGATAGCTTTCCTATACTGAGGGAAAGAGAGACAGTCAAACATAATGATAAACTACATGGAAATTTAATTATAAAACTATTCCAGATAATTCAATATTGATTATAAATTATCTGAATTCGTAAAAGTTCTATTTACAGAATTAGAGCTCCTGTGTTTTCTACCCTATGCATGTATTACTTTCAAATTCTGAGCAAATGACTCCAGTTTATAAGATTTGAGTCAGTAGACTCAATGTTTCTGTGGACATACTGTCTTCCAACTATTATTTTCTTATTAGTAAACCAACAACACCTGTCTTCTTAACTACATGGGGAAAACAAATTCAATGGGCTTTTAGTTTTGTGCCAAGATGCTTCTGCTTTTCTTGGATGACAGTCAGCTCTAGCAGTTGGCTGTTCTCCAGGTATTCTTTTTATATATATATATATATATACATTGTTTCATAAAAAAGAGAAAAGATATCATTACACCACATCAATATATGATGGAAAAGTGCCCCCAGAAATTTTGTTTCAGCTTCAAAGTTTGGGGTTTGATCTTGAACTATTTGTTGCATTCACTAACAGTCGAGGTCTATTGTTTAAACATTATTAAATATTATATGTATACAAGAGTATTTACAAATTAGTGGAATATATCGTGAATTATAATGAATACCCTCATAAATCAAGTTAAAAATTAAAATGCTACCAGTATTTTCCAAGTCTTCTGTGTCCTGCACTCATTGTCTCCTCTCCCTGAGGTAGTTTCCTCCTGAATTCTGAGTTCAACAATCCCGTAGTTTTCTTCATACTTTTACAGTATGCATTTGTATCTCTATAAATCATCTCTTTAATTTTGTTTACTTTAAATTTTATTGGAAAAAGATTAAATCATGTGAATTCATTTATAATAAATTTTTTCCTCTGTACATTTTTTAAAAATAGAGTCTAGTGTACCCTAGGGAGGCTTGGAAGTCCCTATGTATATAAGTATTAATTTTGTTATGTGTTTTAATATTTTAATAATTTTTGAGAATTTTGCCAATGTATTATGATCTTATTCACTTCGTATTCCTCCTCCAACTTTCTGTCATTATATTTCTTTCTTAACAAAAAAATGACCCAACAGGCTCAGTATGTGAACCATCCACTGGGACACTGTTGATACATCAGAGGCTATACCCTTAAGAAAAAAAATTACTCTAACTCCCTAGGCAACCATGAATTATCAATAACTCCTGAGTGAGTGTTGGGGACTCATGAACCCTCCTCCAGTCTATGTTGGAATGTTGATATTGTATTGGTCATGTGCAGGACACTGAGGGGTCACTCAGCTGCTGAGAGTTCATGAGTGCAGTGGACCTGTCCAGAAGACACTACTTCACTCACTCTGGTCTTCTATGTTCACAGACTGTTAAATGTCTCTAATACTTCTTGTATGATCATCCCTTAGCGTTGTGTGTAGGAAGCAGTGTAGATGTCCAATTTGTGCCTGAATAGTCTACTGACATTTATTTTCTGCACTATGACTAGTTTTGGAGTCCAGCATTATCCAGTGTCCATATATAAAGTCCTCTGATGAGATCTGCGAGCTATATTAACCTATAAATATGGAGAAAAGAATTTGAAATGCTACTTGGTACTATGTCGATATAGTAAATAATGCTAGTAGGCTCATTCATGGGTCCTATGAGCACCCTACCCATGGTATATTGGACTTATTTGTTAATCCAGTATTGTCGCAGGACAATATTACACCAATTTGATTAAAAGGGGGGTATTTTATTGGAGGGGATAAAACTTACAGATCAATGTCCCAAACCACGTTCCTCTGGTCACAAACAGGAAATCGAGTCTAGCAGTCAGCATGAAAGCCA
>JAQHUG010000392.1:1515883-1527600 GCA_028555095.1 Dicrostonyx torquatus | reverse complement strand
TAGGTCTAGTGATTTTGTTTGCACATTTCAATTCTGTGAGCTACAATTAGTTTTATTGGAAATAGATAATGTAATAAATACCATATTCAACATCAATAATACTATTATATAAATGCTTTTTATTATTACTGTTTTACATTATTATACCTTTTGTAATATGCATTTCTATACTGCCAGGTCTATACTAAATGTATTATATATCTTATCACTGCCTCACTTGAATATTAGATCATGAATAATTGTCAGTGTTTCCACAGCTATAAAATTTATTATAATTTTTATTCCTACTTAGTTCGTGATGCTGATAAGTCATAATATCTTAATCTATTTTTCAAAGTTGATTTCTGTATCTTGCATTATAAATTTTAATTATTTGAATAATATCACACAAGGATTTTTATTCCTTTTTTGCTTTTAAGAATTAAGAATTCTTGCTGAAGAGATATACAGGGGGTAAAAAGTATGAAGATAAGGTGTGGATTCTCAGAACCTAAGTTTAGCCAGGTGTGCAAGAGGGGTCCTCCTATAATTACAGTGTACAAGAAGCAAAGGCAGCCAGTCTCTGTAGTAAGCTGGCTAGCCAGATCTGCTGAAAAGGCAAGGTCCAAGTTTAGAGACCCTGTCTTAATATGTACTGTATAGAGCAATCAAAGAAGACATCAGACTTCAACCTCAAACCTTCACAAAACCATGAATTCATTTTTATGCAATCACCAAGGCATATGCAAACACACACATATACACATGCTCTCTTACACCATATGCATATACTTTCTCTTTCTGTTGAAACTACATAGATGAGTTCCTGTGTATATTTTAATTCAGAGTAGTACGAATATTTGTGTACATTTTTCCTTGCATATTTCTTACTTATTTGGGTTTAGATGCATACTTAATTTCTTTCCAATGGGAAGCAGAGACTTCCTTTTTACTTTTTCATTATAACCCTTACAAAACCTAAGAAACATAAATAAGTGAAAACGTGCAATATTTTACTTTCTGAGACTGATGTAATTCACTTTATCTGATTACCTTGAGTTGCATACAGTTTTTTGAAAAAATCTTATATATATTTTGTCAGTAGAAATTAATCTTTAAATACACCAAGAATCAAAATATATCAATTTTGCAAAATATCAAACAAAACTAAACAGGAGTTTTCATTCTTTTATTCTTTTATCATTTTTCCTCTTTTTCCATTTTTAATAAATCTGGAGTTATAGACTATGATATTTTATAAAATGTCAATTGAGACATTTTCAATTGATTGCATTTACAAAAGCCAATTCTACAAGATGTATACTTTTATGTAACTGTGCAACTGAAATTTCTGTTGATCTGTTTCTGCCAATTAGTAAAGATAATATTTTATAAATGACTTCCTTTGTGTTCAGAAATAACTAAATTTGACCTTTTTTGGTTTCCTACTCTATTTGTCTCCTATTCTGCTTCCTTATTGATATTTATATTCAAGTACAGCATCCTTTCAATGTGTTGCTGTTACCTATCTTCATCATTGTCACTAATTTTGTCCAACAAATAATTCTTGAAAGAGAACATTTGTAGGGGATTTTACTTTTTTTTCTTATTTAAATTTGCTCTTTTCACTCATCTCCATTTCTGGCTCTTCTTAAGCCACATTGGATTTGAACTTTCTTGCTTTTTGTATTCTGTTCTTTGTCTGTTGAATGCTTCCTGATTATCACATACACACTTGAAAGTAAGAGATTCCATGGCATCATATCACTGTGGGCTGTTCAGTCCCTGAACAGTCCTTTCAGCATTCTGAACTCATTTTGTGCAGTCTTTTAAAAATAGTGGTTAAACATTGACAACTGACAGTTTATCATGGTTGTACCTGTTTTTATCCTTTCCTTAAACAAATATTACTAGTAGTACAATCTTCAGGGTCTGCTGGGATTTCTAAAATGCTTCTTATGTGCAGTGAATTCTAATAATATGACTTCTCTGTATTTTTTCTTCAGTGTCTTTCAACATACATATCATGCAGACAAGTCTTAGTGAACTTCAGGTTCATGTCATAGATCTTCTGGCCTATTTCAGATGTGCACAGAAAATCTGTAAGTGATTTATAATGGCTGCTAAGTGTACCTACATATACACTGTCTACTTCCTTCAATTTCTAGCTAGAATTTTTCTTTTATGTTTTTTATTTAAATTTTTAAATTTTACATACTAGTCTCAGTTTTTTCCTTGATGTGGGATTCTTCTCTGTATTCTGTAAATATGTTTTATTGCTATTGATTAATAAAGAAGCTGCCTTTGGGCAATGGCTTAACAGAATATAGCCAGGCTGGAAAAGAAATAGAGAGAGAGTAGGCAGAGTCAGTGAAAAGCCATGTAGCCACCAGAAGAGAAAGAAGTGAGCCGTCAGCTGGAAACTTGCCAGTAAACCATGAACACCATGATAAAATATAAAATAATAGAAATGGATTAATTTAAGATATAAGAGCTAGCTAACAACATGCTTAAGTGATTGACCAAGCAATGATTCAAATAATATAGTTTCTGTGTGATTATGTCAAGTCAGGGCTATCAGGAAATGAACTAGGGACCTCCATCAACAAGTTGGCACCAATGTGGTCAACTGAATCCACTTAAAAACATAAGAGAGCTTGAAAAGAAATTATAGACACAAAAAACAGAGTTTAATGCATCTTCTTCCTCTGTTTGCTGGCTTGCCATGGCTCCTTTAAGATATGTCTTCCTGACTTAGCTTTGGCAAGGAAGGTTTCTTTAGAAACCAGCTTCCTGGTTCACTATCACAAATGGCTCTGACTCTATTCGAAGGTCTGGCTATGGAGCACTTAAATGGGGTTTGTGAGCAGCATGTTACAGTCTACTTAATAGTGTGACATAGACCTGCTGTATACTTGGAGCTGGGGCAGTGTGCACAGCTCACAGATGCAGTGAACTTGCCTCTGCACTATTGAACTGGGAAGAGACAAATGGCAAAGCAGCTTTAGTCCTAGTCATGCTACTTATCATTTTAAGAAGTCGTTCTGGTCAGAAATGGATTACAGATACACAATAAAGACAAATTCAGATGAAAAGGACCTGTAAATGAGTCACAGAGTGTTTAAAAAAATGTACATAGGCATAAAAGAAAGAAGAAAAATAGTAAGAAGAGTGATAAAAAGAAGTAAACGGGTTTCTAAAAAATAAAACAAAGTCTTTAAAAAGACAGTACACTTGTAGAAAAAGTAATAGAGTAAGAAACATGAGCCACATAAAGATAGAATATATTCAGAGTCTGGTTATGTATATTATTGTATTTTCTTTGAATTTTTGACTGTAAATAAGCTAAATACAGAGAGATCAAAGAGTTCTGCCTGCCTTTGCTTCCCAAGAGTTGGGATTAAAGGCATGTGCCACCAGCAACCTGCCCAATCAGCATTTTATTAAAGCAGTACAAATGACAAAATTTTACAGGGTAAAAGACCATAGTCTCACAGCAAAAATTGATTTCAATGCATTTCCTGTTTACTTAGATAATATTGTATCCTTCTGGAGTCTTTGAAGAAATTGAAGAATAGTTATAATTATAGTTTTCCTTAGTTGTGATAAAAGATAAAGTAGATATAAATATTGTAGATGTTATTCTTGGTTAATACCTGTTTTGTTATATATAATTTTACTGTATTAAAGTTAAAACCTTACTTTTTATATATACAGAAAATAAGAAATGATGTAATTCATAAATAAGTTTTATTGCCATTGGTTAATAAAGACCCTTTTTCAGCCAATGGCTTAACAGAATATAGCTGGGCTGGCAAACATATAAAGAGAGAGTAGGTGGATTCAGTGAGAAGCCATATAGCGGCCAGAAGAGACAGATGCTGGTAGGTCACAAGTCTCATGATAAAATATAAATTAATAGGAATGGGTTAATTTAAGATGTAAGATCTTTGCTAGGAATACACTAGAGTCATGAGCCAAGTAGTGATTAACTAATACAGTTTTGTGTAATTATTTTGGGTCTGATCAGCTGGGAATGAATGAGAAGCCTCTGCTAACACGAACTTCCTCCTCTTCTCCTGCCCCCACCTCCCTCCATTCTACTGCTTTCATCCACTCCTCAGTTGGGGCAAGGCCACCCTTGGGGAGTCAACAAAGTTTGTTATACCAAGTTGAGGCAAAATCAAGCCCCTCTTCACTGTATCAAGAATGAACAATATAGCCCACTAAGGAAATGGGCTCCAAAATGTCAGTTCATGCATACAGGATATGTCCTAGCATCACTGCCAGGGCTTTCCCCAACAGATTAAGTCACATAATTGTCACCTGCTGTAGGAAGTCTTACAGCCAGTGGTTACCTGCCCACTGAAGCATGGCCTCTTATACTATTTATGCCCATGTAGAGCATACATCTGGCCTATTTTCTGGCTGCAGGATTCAGTTTCTGATCTCCATTTCAGCAAAGAATTCTGATTTGTGAGTTTACCCCTAAAGAAATAACTGTCTATTTCTCGATTTTGAGCTAGTGTGAGATTTCGCTTAAGCATCATTCCACATCTGGCTTGCCCACATAGATTCGGACTCTATGCCTACCGGGTGAATGGCCTAATGGCCTATCCGGTCCAAGGCCCAGACAGTCTTCTAATCATGCGGGCTTGGCTTGCTTTTACCTAAGCTATTTTGTGTGGAAACCCTGCCACAGCAGAGTTTATTGTGTGTGGAAACTTGAAAATTTCCCAAGTGCACGCATGACTGCTGTGTTCCCTGGCATGGTTCCTCACCATGTGGTGACTTGTGCAGTTTCCAGTTTCTGCTCCCTGCCAATGAGTTCTGGTTTTCTTGCTCTGTGAATGGAATTCATTTAATTGCTTTTAATTTGTCAAGCAAAGCATATTTCTCAGAATTTAACCAGTACCAAGGAGGAAAACTAAAGCAGGTCAGAAACTAAAGAAGCCAAGGACCATTCCTGTCGCTATCAGTTGCATTGCTTCTATTCACAACTCTGCCACCATGACATCTGCTCAACAATAAAGATTGCAGTTTACTAGATCATGTAACAGCTAATTACTAAATCATTGTGGCAGACTACATTAATATTGAAACTTTTAGTAACTATCTTTGCTAATACTATAAATTATATTATGTGAGGCTTATATGCTTATGGTGATACTTCAATATATTGAGTATTAGGACTGAGTTTTCTTCTCGATATTCTATCATTAAGGAAGGATATGACACTTTTAGGAATGATACAGTCTTTACAGACTAATAATGAACAGCTAGTTGCCAGGATTAATACTACCAAAAATCTAAAGTTACCTGAAAAAATTAAAATTAATACTATTAAAAAACACAATTAATTTGACAGACAAAATTGAATCCATATCTAAGGATGCTAAGAAGTTATCTGAAACAATTCATACTGTTGAACTTGACAATTAAAATTTGTTAAAAAGTTATGCTAAGTTAGCAGATAGTGTATCTCTCTGGGATGACAATCTGCACGCTATTCAAGTAGTGTCCAAGGATGAGATGTTATCTTTAAATAAGAAACTTCAGACCTTGGAAACACATGTGCAGAATGAGGACCAGAGGCTAGGTGCCTCATTGAAATCATTAGAAATATATACAGGCCGGGAGATTCAGGCTTTACAAAAGACAGGAAAAGAAGGCACAAGTACAGGATTCAACATTGCCAGTCGCTGTCAGAGATGACTTACACAGGGTTTTAGATTTCTACCCTGTAATCTACTCTGACAAACATCAAGTTCTAAAAGATCAAAAGTATCCAAAGAAGGTTGATGAATACCTATAGTAATGAATGATCTAAAATAAATTATACAAGCTGTTGTAACTTATGGTTTGCATTCCACATTTGTTATTGAGATGGTAAAGACATGGTCTTCTGTCATTAAAGCAATGCCACATGATTAGATTCAGTTAGATTCTGCAGTCCTGGGCAGTAGTGGGCCTCAATCAATGTTTAGAATTTATTTCAGACGATAGGTAAAATTTTTGGAACAACAGGGAAAATAAAAAGGCTTTGAGACATCCAAAGATCAAATTCTTGGTGAGGGCCCTTATTGTGGCCCACAGGTTCAAGCTCTTTACAATGCACAAATCTTTTCCCTATGCCACAAAATAGCTTTAAATGCTTGAGACAGGAAGAACTAGGAAATAGAATTGAATCATTTACCAGGGTTAAACAAGGCCAGAGAGAATCCTTTACTGACTTTTTACAAAGATTGATTAAGGCTGTACAAATAGGAGTAACAGACCCAGATGCTAGATGAGTACTCATTGAATCTCTGGCTTTTGAAAATGACAACTTAGAAGGCAAAAAGATACTTGGGCCTTTAAAAATCATCCATAGATCAGAACCTATGGATGAATGGATCTTGCATACAATGAACATTGAGACATTTTATTACAATATTGAATCTTGAGTAGGAGAAGCAATTTCCATAGGAATGAGGAGACATAAAAATGCCAAAAGTTTTAATTGCTATAGAATAGGATGTCTGATAAGGGATTGTAGACAAGGAAATCCTAGAAATAATATCTCCTCTGGGAATGGCAAAAATAGGAGGACTCAGGCTTCAGATGTATGTAGAAGGTGTGGTGAAGGCTAACATTGGACCAATGAATGCAGATCAACAAAAGACAGACAAGGCAGCCCAATACCATTGGAAAACTCCTAGAGGACCCTTTCACAGGTCCCCAAGACAAAAGTGGCCCAGTCATTCCCACTCACTGTGGAGAACATGACTCACCAGAAAAATTAAAATATCAAGAGCCTTCTGTAAAAGACCATACTGTTCTAGAAGATGGCAAATCATGGAGGATAAGTCAAAAATTCCAATAGGAAATAGAAAACATATTCTGGCAGACTTCTAGCAATGATAAAAGACCAAAATTAAGAGTGCATATAAATGCCATTGTAATTGTTGGTTTGATAAACACAGGTGTGAATTTGAGTATCATTACTCCAGAATGTTGGCATTTAAATTGGCTTCAAGAGGCAGATATTTAATTACTAGGAACTGGAACCATATCTCAAGTTATACAAACACGATACGGGTTGACTGTATTGGGTCCGAAGGTCAAAGAGGGAAGCTGAGGACATATGTGGCTAATATTGCAATAAATTAATAGGATTGTGACCTGATGCAGCAATGTAATACCCAGATTAACATTCCTGCAGTTCCAGAAACTCATAATTCTGGGAAGGTATTATAAGGTACTATGAACAAAGGTCACTAGCTATTCAGGCTATACAAGAACAAAAAGCAACTAGCAAACCTCTAGAAGTACCAACAGCACTACTTTTAAAATGGTTAACTTAGAAGCCTATATGGGTTAAGCAGTGGCCTCTAGCTGAAGATAGGTTGCAGGCTTTAGAATAGCTGGTACAAGAACAACTAGTTGCTCATCATATTGAAGAATCATCCAGCCCTTGGAATTCTCCTGTATGTGTTGTAAAAAAGAAATCTGGTAAATGGAGAATGGTGACAGACCTAAGAGCTGTCAATAAGGTAATTCAACCTATGGGCCCTCTACAATCTAGAATCCACCTCCCTTCTCTATTACCAAAAAGATGGCCTGTTATAGTTATTGATTAAAAGATTGTTTCTTCACTATATCTTTACAAAAAAAGGATAGAGAAACATTTGCCTTCACAGGGCCTACTTATAATAATTCTCAGCCTACTAGGAGATACCAATGGACTATACTCCCACAAGGAATGTTCAATAGCTCCACTTTGTGCTAATACTTTGTAAGTCAGCCATTGGAAATAATATGTAAGCAATTTCCTAAGTCTATAATTTACCATTACATGATAACATTTTGCTATCTGATTCAAACATGGATACTTTAGAAAATACTTTTGAAGAAGCAAAAAAGTTTTGCCAAAATGGGGATTACAAATTGCTCCTGAAAAAATACAGAGAGATTTTGTAAATTACCTGTTATAAAATAGGTTTTCAGAAAATTAGGACACAAAAGGCTCAAATTAGGAGAGACTGGTGGAGGACTCTTAATGACCCTCTGACTGGCTTTTCGCAAAATACCTGAACTAATATTCCATTTAAACAAAAATCTTAAATGGTGATAAGGACTTGAATAGTCCCATAGAATTTAACAGCTGAAGCCAAAAAGGAATTGATAGTTGTTGAGGAGAAATTACAGGAGGCACATGTGGACAGGGTGAATCCAAATCTTAATTGTATTCTAGTCATATTGCATTCCATAATTTTTCTTATAGGAATTTTAATGCAGAGGGACAATATTATATTTGAATGGATTTTTCTACCACATAACCCAAGTAAAAAATTAAAACCTTATATGGAAAATGTCTCTGAGTTAATTATAGTTTATAAGCAGAGAGTGCTCATTCATCTCCTGTTCGCTAAGATGTAAATAATAATACAGAAACTATATTAATTTCAATACTGTTTGGCCAATGACTCAATTGTATTTCTTGATAGTTCTCATAACTTTAATTAACTCATTTCTATTAATCCATGTATTGCCATAAGGCTGTGGCTTACTGGGTAATTTTTGGGCATCTTTCTCAGCAGCTACATAGTGTCCCTTTGAATCTGCCTACTCTCTATTTCACACCTGGTTTTGCTCTGCTAAGCCATTGGCCAAAACAGTTTTATTCAATAGCCAGTAAAAGCAATATGTACACAGAAAGACATCCCATATCAGGATCCCCCTTTCCCTACCTTCTCATTAGAGTTAGGAATGGTTGCTATCCACCATGTAGGTTCTGAGGTACAAATATGTGTCCTCTGAAAACTGCAAGTACTCAAAAAAAATGAGCCATCTCTCCTGTGCTATTAGTTGTTTTCCTAATCTTATCTATTCTGACTGGGATAAGAGGAAATCTCAGGGTTGTTTTAATTTAATTTACATTTTCCTAAGTCCTAAGGATACATTGAATAGTTTTAAGATATTTCTCAACCATTTCAAATTTCTTATTTTAAGAACTCTCTATTTGAATCAACAGCTCCCTTTTTATTTGGATTGTTTGTTTTCTTGATACTTTGTACATACTTCATTTACTCTGAATAGTAATCCTCTATCAAATACCAGATATAGCTGACAAAAATTCTCACACTCTGTGGGCTACTATTTGATTCATTTTTCTTCTTTGCTATAAGAAAGGGTTTTAATTTTGTAATATCCGACTTGTCAGTTGTTGGCCTTAATTCATAGGCAAATGAAGTCCTATTAAAAAAATTCTTTCCTACACCTATATCATGTAGGGTACTGTCTGTGTTTTTTTCTAGTAGTTTTGGTGTCAGTGTTCACATTGAGGTCATCAATATATTTGCAGTTTATTGTTGTAAAGGGTGAAAAGTGTAGGTCCAATGACATTATTTTAAGTGTGAACATCCAGTTTTCACAGCACTGTGAAGATGCTGTCTTTTCTCCAATGTGTGTTTTTGATATCTTTGTGAAGGAACATCTGTAGTACTTTATTTTCATTTTGAGTCTTCTATTTTGTTACATTGGTCTATATACTTGTTTTGTGCAAGTACCATGTTGGGTTTTTTTTTTTACTTTATTCTGTAATATATTGAACTATAACCATTTCTTTTATATTTTTCAGTTCACCAACTATAGGTTTTTAATGTATTCATTTGTAATATTCTAAATTTTTTTGATGTCTTTTTAATATATCCTTGTTAATTTTTCATTTCTGATTCTGATAATTTATATTCTCCTATTTTGGTGAGATGAGCTAACAGTCTCTTAATTATATTTATTTTCACAAAGAACCAGCTCTTAGATTCAATATTTTATCATTTTTGTTTTTCTCCTTTTTCATTAATGTGATTTTTATTGCTTCTTATAAACTTGGGAGTTTGAGTTTTTGTTTGTTCTTTGCTTCAATTTGTTTTTTTATCAAATTTTTGAGTTGTTACTTTAAGTAATTTATTTGTGTTCTTTCTGATTTTCTAATATAGACACTTAGATTTATAAATTTCCTTAATATAACTATTTTTAAATTTGCCAAAAGGTTTTGTGTTGATTTGGTTTTTACTTAGTCTCAGGAATATTCTGATTTCTTTCTTGATTTCTTCTCTGACCCACTCATCATCCAATAACGAGTTGTTTAATCTCCACTGGTTTGTGTACTTATAAGAGATTCATTTGCTGTCAATTTAAAGTTTTGTTGAATTATATTCAGATAAGATACACAGAGTTCTTTTAGTTTTTTTATTTTATTTATTTTTTATTGTTAAAAGCAAAATTTATATTTACTCCCCTTGTTCCAGCTCTCCCACTCCCCCACTACCCCACCGCCCTCCCCCTGCTTCCTTAAGATGGTGCAGGATAGCCTGTCCTATGGGAAGCCCTAGGCTCTCCCCCCTCCATCTCAGTCTAAGAAGATGTGCATTCATATAGAATAGGTTCCCAAATAGTTTTTGGGAATCTTTTAGTTTTCATTAATTTATTAAGACATGTTTTGTGTTTCAGGGTATAGTCAATTTTAGAGAAGCTTCTTAATTTTTAATGTCATGGTGTTTATGAAATTGGTTGGGCAAGAGTTGGGTATCCATATGTGTAGGATTGTAACACTTTTATGATAATTGTTGCTTAGATTATAGTAACATACCCTCCTCTGTCTCTTCTGAGTTGTCTTAGTTTGGGGTCCATTTTGTCTAGAATGTGAATAGCAAGAAAAACTACTGTCTTAGTCAGTGTTCTATTGCTATGAAGAGACACTATTATAAGACATTTAATTAGGGCTAGGTTACAGTGTCAGAGGTTTAGTCCATGATTGTCATGGCTGGTGGATAAATAATGACACATAAGCAGGCATGGTGATGGTGTAGCTGAGAGATCTATACTGGGAGAGGCAGGCAGCAGGAAGAGCAATAGACTGGGCCTGACTTGAGTATTTGAAACACAAAAGTCCACCCACAGAGACACACCTGCTCCAACAAGGCCATACCTACCCTAACAAAACTACCCTTCCTAATAGTTCTATTCCCTAATGACAAAAGCATTCAAATAGGTGAGTCCATGGGTGCATTCCTATTAAAACACCACAGAGATACTTGCTTGGTTTCTCATTCCATTTCATTGGAGTTTTTGTTTAACTTTTCATATTAAGCTGATGACTGTTTTTGAAGATGAGTTTTTTGTGTCCAACAGAGAGGTGAATTTTGCTTCTTAATCTGCTGATCCTGCCCTTGTCTTTGCATTGGAAAACTGAGTCCATTAATATTTAAAGATGTTTTTGAAAGCTTAAGTTGATTGTTGTTATTTAATTGTGTATTTTTTGTTTATGTTTAGTCACACATTTTTTTCAGTAATTGTAGTTTCATTTTTTTTCTTTAGTCTCTTGGCTGTGCTTATTCCTATCCATAGTCTTAACTATTGCTTCCAGCATGCTGTGTAGGACTAGTTTGGTGAACATGAATTCTTTTTGCCTTTTGTATCATGGAAAGATTTCTTTCTCCTGTAACTATCATAAATAGTTTCGCGGGGTATAGTAGTTTTGTGTGATAACTATGATCTTTTAGAACTTGGAATAAATTTTCTAAACACCACCTCCTTTTTTTTAATTTATTTATTTATTTTTAATTTTTATTGTTGAAAGAAAAATTTACATTTGCTCCCCTTGTACCCGGCCCTCCCACTCCCCCACTACCCCACTGCCCTCCCCCTGCTTCCTTAAGATGGTGCAGGATACCCTGTCCTATGGGAAGCCCAAG
>JAQHUG010000392.1:1497921-1514499 GCA_028555095.1 Dicrostonyx torquatus | reverse complement strand
TGTGAATGTGGGTCTCTGGCTCTATCTCCATCCATCATGCAAAATTTCTATGGTGATGATTGAGATATTCAACAAAGTAACTATGGGACAAGTTCAGTTCAGGCACCCACTCCTCTGCTGCCCAATTTCCTAGCTGGGACAGTTGAGATTTTCTGAAAGCAAATAGAAGCCTTGCATGGTAGTTTAAAAGATTCTACATCATTTTGTAGAAAATGGAGCAAACAAAAACATTAACATTGTTGTCAATTATATTATTTTAAAAGAAAAATTCAATGTTTTAAATTCAAAAGATGAGTCAGAAAAGAAATGACTGGTTAAACAAAATGGTGAGATGAAAAGTAACTTCAAATAAATCAACATTGGAAGTGGGAAAGTTACCCAATTAGAGATATTGACTCTATATAAAATCAAAAAGAGTCTGTAATTAATGGAATTTTGGAGTAGAAATGAGCATTTATTACAGTTTTTAACTTGGGAGAACATTAATTCATATAACTATATTCCACAACAGAGTAGGTAGACAATTTATTACAAATTTAGTGAAATAGCTTAGAGCAGACTGATATTCCTCCTTTCGCAACCAGAAAAGTGACACAAGACAAGAGTATCTGTTTTTTTTTTAATTTTTAATTGATGTTATTGAGTTATACTTTTTCTCTGCTCCCTTCCCTTCCTCTTGCCTCCCCTTCTACCTTCTCCCATTGTTCCCATTTTCCTGATTTACTCAGGAGATCTTGTTTAAGGAGTATGAGACAGTCACCAAGGTAACTTGAGAAAAGAAGTATATATATATATATATATATATATATATATATATATATATATATGTGTGTGTGTGTGTATAATTTATATTATAAAATGTATAATATACATTTTTATTAAAGAAATTTTCAAATATTTTGTAAGTAAAGGCTGAGATAATCTGAACAGAAAGCTATAGGTAAAATACACAACTTAGGAACAAATTTTCAATCTCCTAGTGCCAGAGAAAGAACATACAGGATTCATTAATGACAAATCCACTTGGACTTGAGATGTCCAGAACTTTTGCATGAAAGACTTGAACAGAAATGTGATTTGATAGGATTTATAGTCTAGATATTTCACAAATGCTTAAGTTATACAAAATTAAAGGCTAGGAAACAGAAGAACAACCATCTGAAAAATTGAATTGAGTTTTCAGCATTCCTAGAAAACTGAAATGATCAAAATTTTTTGGTTTCAGTTTGCAAAAACATACATGCCAGGCTTCCACTGACAACATGGAGGGTTCTTCCATAAACATGGGATGAAACTGCATGAGTCAGAACTGTCTAAGAGCTGTAACATGATTTCAAGTCAGATTAGTTTCTAATTTGATGACAATATTTTACCTCTATCTCATAAGTTGAAAATATAGAATGTGAATTTTACACACATTCTACAAAATACAATGAGATACAGAGCCTCTATAAATTTTGATTCATAATATATGTATAAATTCTTACAAATATTAAAAATATGTTGAAGAGAATGGCTACAGAAATAGAATTATGAATGTCCCCATTTTTGAATTCTGAGACAAGCACATGATAATGATAAATTAATATATTTAAAAATACATGACATCAGAAGATAAAAATTTGTAAGAATAATAAAACTGAAGATTATTTAATTAAAACAAATAATCATTAAATTTTAACAGCAAGCTGAATTTGCAATTTACAAATATTCAGGATGCAAGACTATGAGAAGAGAGGGAATATTTAGAATGAGAAAGAGAAGAGAGAGAAAGGAAATAAATACTCAAGGTAATGTCATAATTACATAGACATCTTCAAAATAAATTGAAAATATGAAATCCACGATTGATAAATGTCCATATCCTGGTTTGGTAGGCACACACCTAAATCTAAGATATTTAGGAGAATGGAGCAGTAAGATTACAAGTTCAGTATTTTCTTCGGCTACAGAATATGCTCAGGGCTCATCTGGATAGTTTAGTGAGACATTATCTCAACAGAAAAGATGAGATAAGGCTGGGCATGGAGCATATATGCAAAGTCTTAGGTTCAATTCCTAGCACTGGGGAAAAAGCAGATGTCTTTGAACCCTAGGTAACTGAGTTGGGGATACTGTGCATACTGCAGTTCAATGTCTGAAAATAAAACCAAAAGTAAGACACACAAAAGCAATAATACTGACAAGTGACAAATGGTAGAAGCAAGAATACAGTTAAACAGCCACCACTAACTTGTTTAAAGAAATTAGCAGCCGACTATCAAATCATTATCAACTTACTTTCATAAAAAACAAACAGCAAAGAAGTGAAATGGATATTATCCCAGATTTATTTTACTACTACACTTGGTGGTATATACTTTTTATCCTAGCACTCACAAGGCTCATGTAGAAGGATTTTGAGTTCAAGGACAGTTTGTGCTAATATCATAAGATTTTACCTCACTAGGTGATAGTGACCAGGCCTTTAATCCCAGCGCTTGGGAGGCAGAGGCAAATGGATCTCTATAAATTTGAGGCCAGCCTGGTCTACAGAGCTAGTTCTAGAACAGCTAGTGCTATTATACAGAGAAACCTTGTGTCAAGAAACAAAAAACAAAACAACAATAAAATAAAATAAAACACAAAACCAGGTTTTATCCCATAGAATCAAGGACAGTGGGTATAGTTTGTTTGTAGGGTGCTTGCATTGCCTGATACACAGCCCTGTGTATGATAGGTAACACCATGAATATAGAATGTAATCTTGTTTTTTTAATAAAACACTTCCAAACCTAAGGCTCAAGGAACATTTTCCAAGAGAGGGTGGGAGTATTTTTAAATTCAGATATTCAGGGAGTTTGCTGTGAAACTGTCTCTTAGTAGTACTAGAAGCTATACCACGAAAGTCTCACCAATATGACTGCTTAAGCACAAGCTAAACAAAGACCACACCAGTAAATATTTCAAAATGGGTGTACATTGGTACATTGATACATTGGTATGTGTCTTAAAGGATTAAAAATTTGGGCTCTGGGAACATTGCTAAAGCAGAGGGAGAAAAAGTATAAGAGTCAGAGGTGACAGATGAATACAAGGAAAGAGAATTTTCTGAATATGGCAGGGCACATGTGAACTCATGGCAGTATTGACAGCAAGCACAAAACCTGTAAAAGCCCAAGCCAGGTCAAATCCCAGCATGGAGAGGGGAGTTGTGAATGAAGCCTCATCCATAGTTGAGGAGCTGGCAATTGGTACCTGCTAGGAAAGGGAGGGTCAGTTTTCTCTAAGAATGTACCCTGACCGTGCCTCAGTGGAAGGCCATACATCCAAGAAAATATGAATGGAACAAATTGAACTTGATGGTTGAGAGTGGGGGGAGGAAGGGAGAGAGAGAGAGAGGCAGAGACAAAGAGAGACACAGAGAGGACATAAAGTTAAATGCATAAGGAAGTAGAAGTAGTTGTCATAAGAGTTAGGGAAGGAAGCAAATATCATTTTTAAAATGTGGGGAAATCTCTAAGAACTAACTATATAAAGTTTATATTAACCAGTATCACTCTCAGTAATAAGACAAAACTGGGAATTTATCTGCCAGCTTTTAACTTAAACATGAGTGTTTTAAGGAATCTACTATACTTCTCAATTAAACTGGCTGCTTCACCCCTAGGAGAAGTGAAACTTTCATTGACCACCTTCTCCTGGTTCACAGCAGTTGTTCTTCAGAGAAGTTAGAATACCTTTTTCTCTATCAGTGATGCCTGGAGCTCAATAAATGGTAAGGACATGGTGGTGAGAGCTTGTATTATGGCATTAGTATTTGTAGAAGAGACATAAATTGTCTTGATTCATGTTTTTGGATACCAGTGAGGCAAGAAACTTCTGCACTTCCTTAGTCCTACTAGGGCATAAGTATTTCTTTAGGCTGTTAAGTGAACTACAACAACCTCAGTGGCTTAAAACAATGGATTTATCCTTCCTGCATTCTAAGGGCTCCTCATCTGAAATAAACATATTTGTTTTGGAGTTTCTGCAGGCTGAACTTTTTTTGCTCTTTTAGCTCTGGTAGTTCCAAGTGAATGGATATGTCACAGTTTGCCTCCATTCTCTGTCACAATCTTCACGTGATCTTTTTTACTGTCTCTGTGTATTCACACAGCTGTCTTCTGGAAAAGGCACTGGTAACATTAATAAGGAAGCTGCTCTTCTCCACTATGACTTCATCATATATAATTATATCTTTAATGACCTTGTTTCTAAACAAAGTCCCATTTTGACGTAGTATGGATAAAGTCATTAACAGCTTTGAGGACACAAATCTATGAATGGCAGATGTTACATCTTCAGTAATGCTAAATATCTTGGGAAAGTAGACAGAAGGTTCCACTGTCTGACACAGCATCCAGTGTTTGCAGAAAATTCAATGGTTATATTCTTTACTTGGTCTTCTTTTGTCATAGATAATGATTAATAAATAAAACAAATCATTCTTCACTGAGTGCAATCATATATAACATATCCATGTCAACTGTATGTTTATAAAATTATAATTGTTCTTTACTCAGTTTATTCCATAAGGGTCCAAAGTAATCAAACAAAGACAAAAAGTAAGAAAAATGACTTCTTCCAAATTTGTGTCAAGGGATTAAGAAGAAGGTGCAGTACTGCTGGTCTTCTTCCCAATGGCAAGATTTCATTTTATCCTGGGAGGGGGAGGTTGGCTTAATAGTCATGTCAATCTTACATGGGACTGCTTCTATGAGGGAAAGTAGAACCAGCATCTGATTTTAATTGGTCACATGCTCTGAATCTGTGTGCCTCAATTTTTATGTGAGCTAATTATGAAAATTGAAATTGCAGCTGTTTTTGCAAAATTTAAGCACATGACTGTGGGTCAATTGCTTATATAAGAATTCCAGGAACAACTTATAAAGTATTGCAATGAGTTCTAAGACTGCTGAAATTGAGGGGTCTTTGAGGACTGCTCTGGTAGTACTTGCTATGTTGCAACTGGGACAATGTGAAGCCTAGATGATGGGTTTGTGTTAACTTTGTTAGGGCTGAGAGGAACAATAACCAATTTTGGGGGGTTGTTAGATACTAGGAATTTAACTCAAGACTTGGTGCATGAGTGTTGTAGGAATTCCTTCAGCCAATAGCCTGTAAGATACCAGCCCACTTGGGTATTGGTCTCTTGTACTTTAAATGCAGATGTAAAGATTGTGTGGCTTATCTTGGCTGCTGGATTCAGTTCCTGTTATCCGCTTATGCAGAGGACTGTTGATCTGTGAGTCTACCCATAAATAAAGAACCCTTTATTATACTCCATTCTGAGCTACTGACATTAACAATAATAGTGATTAATAGAGGGAATACTTGTGAGATATTATTTATAGATGGTTTACATTGGTGTATATTCTTGTATATTGATATAAATTCAAATTGTATTTGGTATATTGAATATGCTCCTATTTCTGTATATAATCATTAGACACCTAGGCATAGTTATTTTGTCATATTATATGCATGTATATTTATACCTCTCCTTAACACATTTTGTATAGTGATATATTTTAGTATATATTTATCATATTGCATTATACATTTCTACCTCTGATCAAGATACATATACACTGTTTATATTTTGAGGTCATTGTTCTCATTTGTTGCACAGTTGTTTAAAACTTGTTTAATGTTCTAATATGAGGCCTTACTTCTTAAGCTATGTAGGTATTAAGAATTATAGGTCAATTGTCATCCATGTTTGTCATACTTAAATTTAGACTAATAAGGTTCTTTAGATGCATACAGATTGTATTCTGCATAGATAGGTAATCTTCAACCACTTCAAAGAACTGTAGAATATGGCACTTAAATAACTTAGGGTTCTATTGACACGAGACATGATTATTCCTGGAAGCATCCATCTATTCCTGAGAGAATGTTGGGCACCAGAGATACTCCACTTGGAACTTATTTTCTTCTTGGGTAAACTGACCTTTGGGAAAAGAATTTCCCATGACTCAACTATTGACAAAATGCAAAGTATCTAGACTGGACAAGTAGGACACATGAAAAAAGACTGCTAAACTGTGCCAAGAAAGGGTAAAATGGTTTTGAAATTTTTTCTGCCTCTGAAAATGGTCTGACACTTACTCTAGGCTTTAGCCAAAGTTGATTGCTCCAGCATTGCAAATGAGACATTGGGTAACTGCTCAGATAGTCAGTTGTCTCTGTCATTTATTGGACATTTTGGAAGTTGCTTGATTGCTCTTCCTGATTACTCAAGTAATATTATTTCCATGCTCAGGTCTTTGATGGTGTTGAAGACAAGGTAGTCATAGTTACTTTCTTCTCCTGACTCATCCAAGCCATTTCTAATACAAGCTTAGACTCCTTAGGATTGGATAATTATTGAAATATTTAGTGCATTTTTCTTGCTTGATATTGCATACGCTGGTTATAATTAAAATTTTTATACTTGATATATGTTATTATTGTATATAGTTTTATATTTGGTTTGGAGCTCTCTTATTTAGACAAAAGGGGAGGTGTTGTGGGAACTCCTGCAGCCAATAGCCTTTAAGATACCAGTCCACTTAGGCATGGTCTCTTGTACTATAAATGCAGATAGAAAGCTTGTACAGCCTCTCTTGGCTGCTGGATTCAGTTACTGTTCCCCATTTATGCAGGTGAGTGTTGATCTGTGTGTCTACCCCTAAATAGAAAATGCTTTATTATACTCCATTCTGAGCTAGTGTAGGACTATTTCATTGTAATCACCTATACATGACTACCATTCTACTACTGAATTACATAACCTTACCCTCAATCTTTTGAAACAGAGTTTCACTGTATAGCCTAGAATACACTGAAACTTGTTATATAGCCCAGGCTGTCCTCAAACTCATGATCCAAACACTTCAATACTGAGATTAAAGTCTTGTGTCACTATGCCTAGTAATGGCAGTTTCTTAATAGTATTAATAATGGAGCAGACTTTTGTTTACTGAATAACTGTTAAGAATTTTATTTGTAGAGCCAGTAGTTTCAGTCTTTTATGTGAAGATATTTGGTGTGGGACAATTCTGTATCCTTTAATTATGTTTAAATAAATGCTGATTGGCCAGTAGCCAGGCAGGAACTATAGGTGGGACAACCAGACAGGAAGTAGAGGCGGATCAATGAAAACAGGAAAATTCTGGGAAAGAGGAAGTCCATTCCTCCACAGTCCTGTCCAGACATCAAAAAAGCAGGATGCGATATGTCCTGCTGAAAAAGATGAGCCATGTGGCTAACATAGATAAGAATAATGGGTTAGTATAAGTTATAAGAGTTAATAAGAAGCCTGAGCTAGTGGGACAATCAGTTTATCATAGACTTCTGTGTAATTTGTTTGGGGCTTACCAGCTGTAGGAACTGGACAGACAGAAACCCCAACAAGCAGACCCTCATGTTACAAAAGGCACCCACGTGGACAACTGCATCCACATAAAACCTGAGAGAGCTTTGGAAGTAATTCTAGACAGAAGAGAATAGAGTAAAGCATGGCTTCTTGGTAGCAGCAATTTCTTGGATCGGCTCTGCTTACTAGTTCAAGAGAGGCTTCCTGACTCAGCTTTAGTTGCCAAACTCCGCAGCTCTTTAAGAGGTCCTGCCATGAAACACGTAAATAGTGTTGATAAAAGCCGACCTCATGCTTTTTTGTTTTCAGTGATAGCAGGAATTTTGATACTGTATGTTATGCTGTTTTAAAATGCCAGCTTTCTGGGCCATCCAGCCAGTGCAAACACTGACTCTTTGAGGCAGGAAGTATGGCTAAGAGAGAGCATTTGAGTGTTGTTTGTCAACACGCTGTTGCAGCTTGCTTGCTGGCAAGGACTTTGAAACACCATAGAGTTGTGGCAATAAACATGGCTCTGGCTGGTACCTCTGCCATGAGATTGGAAAGTTAAGGAATGGGCTGGATTCTGCCATCAAAACCATGGCTTTTATGTGACCCACATTGATTAGCAAACTAAAGACTCATATAGTCAGAAAAAGACAGAGATATACAGTAAAGAGAGATTCAAAGATGGAAAAAACCTCTAAATGGTTTACATTGTGTTAAAAATATATGCAAGCTTCGGAGAGTAAAGAAAATGGTTAAAGTCCTTAAAATAAAAGAGAGTAGTTGGGTGTGGTGGCACACACCTTTAATCCCAGCGCTTGAAAGACAGAGGTAGACAGACTTCTGTAAATTCAAGGTGTGGTGGCACACACCTTTAGTCTCACCAATTGGGAGGCAGAGACAGGCAGATCTCTGTGAGTTCAAGGAAAGCCTGGTCTACAGAGTGAGTTCCAGGATAAGATACACATAAACCCTGTCTCAAAAAGCCCAAAATTAAAAATAAAAGAAATAGAGTTTAAAATAAAACCACATAAAGATGAAAAATACTCAGAGAATTTTGATACTGTATGTTATTATGTTCTTTTTGAATTGTTTGAATGTTGAGGAAGGAGCAACAGCTGCTAAAAGATATTTGCTTATAAATGCTGCTGAACTAATCCAAGATAGGTATTTTTGAAAATGCCTTGACTTCACAATTGAAGACAAAAGATATGTTACTTTGGAGAAGAGGTTTTGATTTTGTTTCCACAGAAAATGAGAGGCTATGGATGTATTCTGAATTAAGAAAAATCAGGTTTGATCAAGAAAGAACACCTGAGAAATTTCCGGTAGGAATAGATGGCCCAGATGTCAGAGTTCTACATCCAGAGCAGGTTCAAGACTGCTGCCTGAGATGATGAAGACTCACAGGATACTCCAGTCAGGACTTGATCATAATTCAAAACCTTCTTTAGGTCCCTATAACATTATCAGTGCCCACAATGAGCAGGAAGTATCCTGGAAAACTATGCCCTCATTCCCATTACTTTTGTTTTACTCAATTGGTGAGAATAGATTCCCATCCATGAGTTGTGAAGATGCCTGTATACATGGTACTACTTAGCATTGCTTTGTGGAAGGGGAGTGAAGGTGAGAAATGTACTTCACAAAATACCCAGACCATCACAGTACACACAAGCAAGAAAATACTAATTGCAAGTAGATAGGAAAGAATACCTAAAATTTCTGTAATATATTTCCTACTGTCTTATTTCTAACAAAAACTTAGAAGCCATGTAAAGAAGCAGCATCACTATATAAGAGCAGCCAGAAAAAAACACAGATACTGGAGATAGCAACCAACTGAGAGGTGTATCAGAGAAAACCCCCAGTATCCTAAATCTAACTTAAGATGCTGGAAAAAAGAAGAGCAAATAAATCCAAATCAATCATAAATTATGAAATAATAAAAACAACTGATAAAATAGAAAACCTATAGAAAAACAATCAAGAAAATAAAAATCAACAGAAATTTATGTTTGTCAAGAAAATAGAATATTCAAATTATTCCTCTCACAGATAAAAGAGATAAGAATGATGTTACTGAGAAGAAAGGAATAATAAAGTAATACTATAAACAATCATATGAAGATAAATTGGATAACATAGATTAAGTAGAGAAGTTGCTAGAGAATTATTATTGAAATTGATTGAAGTAGAAACAAAGTGTATGGATGTAATAATGTAAGACTGACAATCAAAAAACACTGCTACACACAAAATTTAGAGAATTATTATACCAGTTATCAATCAACTTTTCAAGAAACTGATGAAGAATGTACATCAACTGCATGACACTTGTTTCCAAATCAAGATATTCAAAGAAAACTATCAATGATGTTTATAAAATAATTATAAGCCAAATCTATTGACACAATGATGCTTACACATCATAATCAAATAAGACTTATAGATCAGGATCTCTAAATTAATTTAACATTTCAAAAGCTAATGGTTAATGTATTATGAGGAAAAAAGTGTACTGCAGAAGTAAAAGATGTAGAAAAAGCACTTGATAAAGTATAACATTCTTTCATGATAAAAAATCAAAACCTAGAGCCGGGCAGTGGTGGCACACGCCTTTATTCCCAGCACTTGGGAGGCAGAGGCAGGAGGATCTTTGTGAGTTTGAGACCAGCCTGGTCTACAAGAGCTAAGTCCAGGACAGGCTCCAAAGCTACAGAGAAACCCTGTCTCAAAAAACCAAAAAAAAAAAAAATCAAAACCTAGGAATAAAAAGAACTTCATAATCATCCTAAAGTTCTTATGTTTAAACAAAGAAACAAACAAGCAAACACAGTGCTAATAATGTCAGTGATAAAGACTGTATACTTTACTTGCCTGTCTGGAATAAGTGGAGGACAGCCATCCCTGCTATGTCTTTTCAACACTGTACTCTATATCCCATACAGTTAGGCAAGAAAAGGAAAAATATTTAAGCAGGTGTCCAAGTGGAAAAATCATTTTATATATCACAAATCTCTATCACTATGTCTAGTCATAGATATCATGTTTACATATGTAGAATATTCTAAAATATGAAAAGAACTGTTAAGTTTAGCAAAGTTAAAATATAAGATTTGCATAAATTATAATTTTATTTCTGCGCACTTTTCATGGGCAACCAAAAAATGAAGCTAAGAAACTACTCTACATAGACTAGTAGAAGAAATAAAATGCTTAAGAAATTTTTTTCTTTTGTAATTATAAAACAGTATTTTCTCATTTTACATACCAATTCCAGTTCCT
Source organism: Dicrostonyx torquatus (assembly GCA_028555095.1). NCBI lineage: Eukaryota > Metazoa > Chordata > Mammalia > Rodentia > Cricetidae > Dicrostonyx > Dicrostonyx torquatus. The sequence continues at coordinate 1,503,842 of JAQHUG010000392.1, read as the reverse complement.
ACTCCCTCCACTCTTCCCATTTCCCCCAACTTCCCCTCACCCGACACCTCATCCAATCCTCAGAGAGGGTAAGGCTTCCCATGGGGAGTCAACAAAAGTTGGAGTATCACTTTGAGGCAAGACCACCACACTCCCCCGCCCCTGTATCTAGGCTGAGCAAGATACTGGGCTTCAAAATAAATAAAAATAAAATAATAATAAAAAAGTTCAAGCACTAGTTCCCAGTGCCAGTGATCACAATGACTGCTCCAGCCACACAAAGATCCCCCACATTCAGAAAGCCTAGTTTGTTCTTATACAAGATTCCCACTGTCAGTCCAGAGTCAGTGAACTCACAGTACTTCAGGTCAGGTGTTTCTGTAGGTATCCCCATCATAGTCTTGACCCCTTTGCTCTTATTATAATTCCTTCTTCTTTTTGACATGACTCTGGGAGCATGACCCAGTACTTAGCTCTGGATCTCTGTATTTGCTTCCATAAGTTTGCTGGCTGAGGTTTCTATGATGAAAATCAAGGTAGTCATCAATCTGATTACAGGGGAAAGCCAGATCAGGTACCCTCTCCACTATTGCTTATGGTCTTAGCTGGGGTCCTTCTTGTGAATTCCTAGAAATTTCCAAAGTGCCATCTTTCTAGCTAGCCCAATAATAGCTCCCACAATCATCAAAATACCTATTTCTTTTTTCTCATCCTCTGTCCTTTCCCCTTCTTGGCCAATCCATTTCCTCCTGTTCTCCTCCCCACTTCTCCCCTCCCATTCCTCTTTGACCCTCCCTTCTCCCCTTCCACACTCCATGTTTTCTCAGGATATCTTTTCTATTTCCCATTCCCAGGGAATCTTTGTATGTCTTGCGTAGGGTCCTCCTTGTTACCTAGCTTCTCTGGAGTCATGGACTATATGCTGGTTATCTTTTGCATTATGTCTAATATTCACTTATAAGTGAGCATATACCATGTTTGTCTTTCTATGTCTAGGTTGCCTCACTAAGGATGGTTTTTTCTAGCTTCATCCATTTGCCTGTAAATTTCAAAGTTTCATTGCTTTTTATCACAGTGTAATACTTCATTGTGTAAATATACCACATTTTCTTATCCATTCTTTGGTTGATGGGCATCTAGGTTCTTTCCAGGTACTGGCTATTATGAATAACACTGCTATGAACACAGTTAAGCAAATGTCCATGTGGTATGAATGTGTGTTCTTTGCATATATACAGAAGCTTCTCAGTTTTAGGAGGTCCCATTTATTTATTGTTGCTTTCATTGTCTGTGCTCCTGGTATTATATTTAGAAAGTGTTCTCTTGTGCCCATGTGTTCAAGGCTATTCCCATTTTCTCTTATATGAGGTTCAGTGTAGCTGGATTTATATTGAGATCTTAGATCCATTTGAATTTGAGTTTTGTGCATGGAGATAGACATGGATATATTTGCATTATTGTACATGTTGACATTTAGTTATGCCAGCACCATATATTGAAGATGTTTTCTTTTTTGTATTGTATAATTTTACCCTCTTCATAAAAAAATAAGTTTTTCATAGATGTGTTGATTAATATCGGGGTCTTTGAATTGATTCCATTGGTCCTTATATCTGGTTTTATGTCAAAACAAAGCTTCTTTCATTACTATAGCTTTGTAATAGAGCTTGATGTCACGGATGATGATGCCTCCAGAAGTTCCTGTATTATACAGGATTGTTTTGGTTATGGTGGTTTTTTTTTCATGTGAAGTTAAGTATAGTTCTTTCGAGATCTGTGAAGAATTGTTTTGGAATTTTGATGGGAATTGCATTGAATCTGTCAGTTGCTTTTGGTAAGACTGCCATTTTTATTATGTTGAGCCTACCTGTACAATAACATGGGAGAACTTTCCATTTTCTGATATCTTCTTCAATTTCGTTCTTAAAATACTTAAAGTTCTTGTTATACAGGTCTTTCACTTGTTTAGTTAGTGCTACTCCAAGATGTTTTTTGTTATTTGTGGCTATTATAATGGTAATGCTTCTCTGGTTTCATTCTCAGGTTTTTTATCATTTGTGTATAGGAGGGCTACTGATTCTTTTTAGTTGATCTTGTACCCTGCCACATTACTGAAGGTGTTTATTAGCTGTAGGAGTTCCGTGGTAGAACTCTTGGGGTCACCTATAAATACTATCATATCATCTGCAAATCTGCAAATAACAAAGTGTGACTTTTTTTCTTTCTAATTTGTATCCCGTTGATCTCATTTCATTTTTTTTTTTGCTCTCGCCAGAACTTTCAGTACTATATTAAATATATAGAGAGATAGTGGCCAGACTTAACTTGTTCCTGATTTTAGTGGAATTGCTTTGAGTTTCTCTCCATTTAACTTGGTGTTGGCTGTTGGCTTGCTGTATATTGCTTTTTATTATGTTTAAATACATTCCTTCTATCCCTGATCTCTTTAAGACCTTTGTCATGAAGGGATGTTGGATTTTGTCAAAGGCTTTTCCAGCATCTAATGAAATGATCATATGATTTTTCTCTTTAAGTTTATATGATGGTACATATTGACCATTATTCATATGTTGAACCTGTATCTCTGTAATAAATGGTACATGATATTTTTGATATGTTCTTGTATTCGGTTTGCCAGTATTCTATTGAGTATTTTTGCATCAATGTTCATGAGGGAAATTGGTCTTCAGTTCTCTTTCTTAGTTGAGTCTTTGTGTGGTTTGTGTGTTAGGGTAACTGTAGCCTCATAAGAAGAGTTTGGCAATGTTCCTTCTGTTTCTATCGTGTGAAACAATTTGTGGAGCATAGGTATTAGCTCTTTGAAGTTCGTAGAATTCTGCACTGAAACCATCTGACCCTGGACTTTTTTCAGTTGAGAGACTTTTGATGACAGCTTCAATTTCCTTACGGGTTATAGGTCTACTTATGTTGTTCACCTGGTCTTGATTTAATTTTGGTATATGTTACCTATCCAGAAATTGTTTCCTTTAGATTTTCCAATTTTGTGGAGTACAGGTTTTCAAAGTATGACCTCATAATTCTCTGAATTTCCTCAGTTTCTATTGTTATGTACCCTTTTCTTTTCTGATTTTGTTAATCTGGATATTCTTTGTCTTTTGTTTAGATTGAATTAGGGTTTTTTATATTCTTTATTTTCTTGAAAAACCAACACTTTCTTTCATTGATTGTTTGTATTATTTTCTTTGTTTCTATTTTAATGATTTCAGTCCTCAATTTGATTATTTCCTGTCATGTACTCCTCCTGGGTGAATCTGCTTCATTTTGTTTTAGAACTTTCAGGTGTTCTGATAAGTAGGTGGTGTGAGATTTCTCTACTTTATGTACATACTTAGTGCTAACAACTTTACTCTTAAAACTGCCTTCATAGTGTTTAATAGGTCTGGCTCTGTGGTGCCTTCATTTTCATTGAATTATTTAATTTCTTTCTTTATTATTTTCTTGAGCCAGTAGTGATTCAGTTGACCATTGTTTAGTTTTCCTGAGTTTGTAGACTTTCTGCAATTAGTGTTGTTGTCAAATTCTAACTTTAAGCCACGGTGATCTGACAATTTACAGATGGTTATTACAACTTTTTTGTATCTGTTGAAGTTATCTTTGTTACTGAGAATGTAGTCAATTATAGGAAAGATTCCATGAGGTGCTGAGAACAAGAAGGTATATTCTTTTGTCTTTGGTTGAAATGTTCTATAGATGTCTGTTAAGTCCATTTGAGTCATAAGATCTATGATTTCTCTGTTAAGTTTCTGTCTGTCAGACCTGTTCACTGATGAGAGTAGGGTGGTGAAATCTCCTAAAATTAGTTTGTGGGTTTGATGTGTTATTTAAGCTATAATAATGTTTCTTTTGCATATTTTGTGCTCTTCTATTTGGGGCATAGTTGTTCAGAATCGAGACATCATCTTCATAAATATTTTTTATGTGATGAGCATGAAGTGTCCTTCTCTATCTCTTTCTATTGATTTTAGTTTTATTTTGTTAGATATTAGGATAGCTACACCCACTTTTTCTTAGGCCCATTTGATTAGAAAATCTTTTCCCATCCCTTTACTCTGAAGTAATGTCTCTCTTTAACATTGAACAGTGTTTCTTTCATGAATAGATACTGTTTCCATATCCATTCTTTTTGCCTGTGTCTTTTTATAGTTCAGCTGAGTACATTGATATTAAGAGATGTTAGTGACCAGTGATTGTTCCAGTTATTTTTCAATGGTAGTTATTGTATTTTTTTACTTTGTTTGGTTTACTGGTGTGTGGTTATATATTGCCTGTGTTTTCATGGGTACAGCTAAATTCCTTGGGTTGGAGTTTTCCTTCTATTATATTCTGTAAGTTTGTATTTGTGGATAGGTTCAAAACTGGCTGTGTTATGGAATATCTTATTTTTTCCATTGATGGTGACTGAAAGCTTTGCTAAGTATAGAAGTTTGGGCTTGTATCCATAGTCTCTTGGTGTCTGAAGCACATCTATCCAGGACCTTCTGGCCTTCACAGTTTCCACTGAGATGTCGGGTATGATTCTAATAGGTCTGCCTTTATATGTTACTTGGTCTGTTTCCTTTGTAGCTCTAAATATTTTTTCTTTATTTTGTATGTTAATGTTTCAATTGTTATATGGTGAAGTGACTTCTCTTTGTACCATTCTCTTTGGTTTTCGGTAAGCTTCTCATGTCTTCATAGGCATAGCATTCTTTAGGTTGGAAAAGTTTCCTTCTGCGACTTTGTTGAATGTACCTTCTGTGCCTTTGAGCTGGAGTACTTTTTTATTTTAATTTTTTAAAAGAAAACAATCTTTTTTTATTTTACATACCAGTCCCAGTTTCTACTCCCTCCCTTTCTCTTCACCTTTTCTCCCACCCACCCACATCCACTCCTCAGAGAGGGAAAGCCACATCGCTCCAAGAGAAGACCAAAGCCCTCCCCACTATATCCTGGCTGAGCAAGGTGTATCTATCAAAAGGTAATGGTTTCCAAAAAGCCAATACAAGCAGTAAGGATAAATCCTGGTGGCATTGTCAATGGCCCTCAAGTCTGCCCAAGCCATACAACTGTCATCCACATTCAGTAGGTTTATCTTGGTCCTATGCTGGTTCCTTCCCTGTCTGACCAGAATTGGTGAGCTCCCATTAGCTCAGGTAAGTTGTCTTAATGGGTGTCCCCATCATAGTCTTGATCACTTTGCTCATATTCCTACTCTTCCCACTCTTCAACAGGACTTTGGGAGCTCAGTCCAGTGTTCCACTGTTGGTGTCTGCCCTGTCTCCATCATTTTCTGGAAAAAGGTTCTATGGTGAAATTTATAATGGTTATAAATCTTACTACAGGGCAATGCCAGTTTGGACACCCTTTCCATTATTGCTTAGGGTCGTAGCTGGAGTCATCCTTGTGAATTCTTGGGAATTTCTCTAGTGCCAGGTTTCTTGTTAGCCTCATCATGACTCCCCCAATCGAAGTACCTCTTTCCTTGCTCTCTGTCTTTCCCCTTCAACTGTCCTGTTCCCTCAAGTTCTCCCAACACACCATTTCCCTCCTCACCTTCCACCCTCCCTTCTTTCCCCACCCCCATGCTCAAAATTTTGCCTGGAGATCTTTTCCCCCTCTCATGGGGATCTACATATGTTTCTCTTAGGGTTTACCCTGTTATTTAGCTTCTCCTTGGTCATGGACTATAGGCTTATTCTACTTTGATTTAGAGCTTGTATTAACTTATGAGTGAGTACATATCATACTCATGTTTCTGGATCTAGATTACCTCACTCAGGATGGATTTTTTTCTGTTTCCTTTTCCATTATTTTATTTTTATTTATTTATTTATTTTTTTATTGTTAAAAGCAAAATTTACATTTACTCCCCTTGTTCCTGGCCCTCCCGCTCCCCCACTACCCCACCTTCCTCCTCCTGCTTCCTTAAGATGGTGCAGGAT
>JAQHUG010000392.1:1451747-1462725 GCA_028555095.1 Dicrostonyx torquatus | reverse complement strand
CCTTCAGTGAAGTGGCAGGATACAAGATCAACTCAAAAAAAAAAAAAAGAAAAGAAAATCAGTATTCCTCCTATACACAAAAGATAAGGAAACAGAGAGGGAAATCAGAGAAATATCACCTTTCACAATAGCCACAAATAGCATAAAGTATCTTGGGGTAACACTAATCAAAGAAGTAAAAGAGCTATTTAACAAGAACTTTAAGTACTTGAAGAGAGAAATCAAGGAGGATACCAGAAAATGGAAGGATCTCCCATGCTCCTGGATCGGTAGGATCAATATAGTAAAAATGGCAATTCTATCAAAGGCAATTTATTGATTCAATGCAACCCCCATCAAAATCCCAGCAAAATTCTTCACTGACTTTGAGAGAATTATAACTTACTTTATATGGAAAAACAAAAAGCCCAGGATATCCAAAACAATCCTATACAACAAAGGAACTTCGGGAGGCATTACTGTCCCTGACTTCAAACTCTATTACAGAGATACAGTAATGAAAACAGCTTGGTATTGGCATAAAAACAGAGACGTTGACCAATGGAATCGAATTGAAGACCCGGATATTAGTCCACAAACCTATGAACATCTAATATTTGATAAAGAAGCTAAAAGTATACAATAGAAGAATGAAAGTATCTTTAACAAATGGTGCTGGCATAGCAAGTATTTGATCTTGGAAGGTCTCAAATACTTTTTCTTTCCTCTGTTGTTCTAAAATTTTTACCTCTTCCCTCCAATAACAGTTCCAAAGCAGCTGAGGTTCATTTTCTTGGACCACTGAGATTAATTGAAGCCAATTGTGTGGGCTTGCCTTAGTGCTTGAAGATCACATTTTTACCATATGCCTGACAATGGTGAATGTTGCCCATAAGAAACTATTGCTTGTTTGTGCGTTGTTTTATGTCTTTTAGATTGCTCATATGTATTGTTTCCCATGCATCTTCTTTGGCTACCTTAGGGTACTTTGTGTCAGATGGTCTTTTTGAAGAAATTACCAGATATGCAGTTGAAACTGTGTCACTTTTTTGTGATTTTTCAGATCTTACCTTTTGTTGAGTAATTATAATGAATTGGAGTAGGTGTAATAATTGCTATCATCCAGCATGTCTTGCACTTGCAGTCACTTGGCCAAGAGATGCTAGCAGCAGCAAGGAGCATGTGCTGCTTACTTATGTACTGAGTCATATGCTTTGTATAACAAATTAAAAACTGTTGTCAAGGCGATCAAAGGAATACAAGAGTTGGGGCCCAGGAAAGTGGAAACCCAATGTTTTCCATCAGTGTGAGTTGTGGACTCTGTGCACCACTGGGATTGCAGTGTGTGGCTTGGCATATGAGTTGCGAGCTGGGGAGCACTCAACAGCAGCGTTCTGAGTGTGAGGGCCGGATAAAACTGAAGACAGAAGAATCAGTGTCTAATGTACCACATGGCTGGCAGACTGATCCCCAAAAGTTTGGACAGGCCCTCAAGTTCAGGTTCCAGATGATGGTGGAAGATACAAGATAATTCAACACTCGTTTAGAATTACATATAATAAAGGGTTATTTATTAGGGAAGACCTACAGATCACTGTCCTAAATAAAAATCCTCTGCATGAATGGGGAAGAGGAACAGAAACTAGCAGCATGAACTGAGAGCCAGAAGCAAAAGAGCAAGCACACATTTACAGCTGTTTTTATAAGAGACTGCACCCAAGTGAGCTGGTATCTTAATGGCTATTGGCTGAAGGAGTGGGAGGAGCTCCCACAGCAATAAACAACAACAAAACAAATAAAAATATAAATTGCTACCAAATAACACAGTGTTGTTAATATTTTAAACAAAACATCTATATAATTAACGACTACCATAGATGTGTCTCTCAGAATGAAATTATGATCATTTTGATAATACAAGTTTTTCTACTCCCACTGTTCCCCAATGTATATCTCTGCCATTTGTGTGGGTTCTGTATCTAGTTCTTAATCCTGACTCTATTCTTGCTACATGGGGATCAAAATTTCCTGCATTCTATGCTGACACTGATGGCAAAGAGGACAAGTGTTTTATAAATAAAGATTAATTTAGAAAATTAACTAGGTGATAACATGGCATAATAAGTGGTCAAAAATTGAGCCATCAGTGAAGGGATTTATTACTACTTCAAAAGATACACTGAAAAATCTGGAGAACCTGAGCCCTTTAGTGATTAAGTGGGAACATCTGATCCACTATAAGTAAAACAAGGAAAGAAAAGTAGTATGCCAAAATCATTTAAAATTGTATTTTATTTGCCATTTATAATAATATTTACAATAAAATAGTTTTAGAAGCTTGAACTGTCATTTTCCTTGTTTAATGATTCCCAAGGCACTGTTATACAAAACAGTGTAAGCAAACTATAAAACAAGATTGGTGTTTTTGTGTGAATGTACTGAGACTCAAACTAACACTAAGCTACATCCCGTACCACAAAAGTACATTTTTAATTTCAAAAATACCAAAGTTCTTTAATGGCTAAAACATTTTTTTTCGAGACAGGGTTTCTCTGTAGCTTTGGAGCCTGTCCTGGAACCAGCTCTTGTAGACCAGGCTGGTCTCGAACTCACAGAGATCCGCCTGCCTCTGCCTCCCTAGTGCTGGGATTAAAGGAGTGTGCCACCACCGCCCAGCTAAAACATTCTTCAAAATAAATTCTAATAATAAGAATAGCTTCAGTAAGTTTCCTAATGACTATGTTGAACTTAACTTGTTCCTTTTTCAAAATTGATAATTCTGCAACACTAGACTTTTGTAAGATTCCCATTAATTTCACAGGAAAAATGTCAGAGACATAATTAAGTATTTAAGTCATGCTTTATATGCTCTGATTTTAAATGACTAAGCAATAAGCATTTTATGTCTTTTTAGAGACTCTCTTCTGGAAATATCCTTGTACTGTTTCACCTCATTGCTCCACTTGGAATCTTTCCTCCTTGCTGTTTAACCTTTACAAATATGGCCTCCTTGTCTGTATTTGGTCAACACTAACATAGGATGTCATGTATACTTCCTAAATGTTTTCAACTTATAAAGCTTTAATTGTCTAGAATTAACACAGCTGAACCTTCATTTGTTTTGGATTTCTGGAAGAAAAACAACATAAGATTTAAAGTAAAATTTTAAAAAAATTCACTGAGTTTTATAACATGTTATCAAATCCAAAGAGGTAGCCATTGGCTCTTTGGTCCTTGAGGACACAGTATTCTGATAATAAGAGTGCAGAGTTTTTTGGCTAAATGACTTCTGGGACCATCTGATGGCAGTGATTCTTATATAGTATAGAACATATAGCTGAAGCTGGGAGACTGTGCTCAATCCACACTTATCCCAAGACTTTGGAGCTTTTAAAATATTATGCATGTATGTATATTATAGATTAGTTCAAAATTTTTATATATTTCAATTTTGGCTCATTGGTATTTTATTTTGAATGTTACAATAAAGGTGTATGTGGGAGTGGGGGGCTAGCACACAGTTTTTCTAATATTCATAAAGTAGGACCACCATTCTTTCACTGATTCATGGACATTCAATGGAAATTTTATATACACAACAATATACTATGTGACATAAAATGAAAACCAATCTTGACAGTTTACTAGAAACTGTTTATACCTTGGGGTGAATATAAAAGTTAACATAAGGATTAAGCCAATACTGAATTCTAGTTTGTAAATAATATATAATGAAGCCTACAAGGAGATTTATCCAAGCTGATAGGAGCAAAAAGCAACAAAAAACAACTCTTGCTTTGTGGCATAGTTTCATTTCCTTGCTAAGTTTTGTTTGTTAAGTTTTCCCCTTTTCATTTCCGCTTTAAAGGTATCCATAATCCTCCTAAAGTTACATTTAAATTTTTTTTTCTGCTTCTTTTGGGTTAGGATGATCAAGTCTACCTATTGTGTGACCAGTGGGTTTTGTTGTTACCATGTTGCTTTTTAGGTTTTTGAATGAATTCTTGAATTGGCACCTACTCATCACTTCTTTTAATTGGTGCTGGCAGTGTATTTGCCTCTTGGTCTAATCATTGCAGTGGGTGTCTAAGTCATTGGAAACTGTTCTTAGTCTGCTCAATACTGTTATTGTCTGTGTCTCAAGGAGCCATTGAGGTCTTTCTTGGCCCTGTCTCTTGACCTGCTTTCTTGGTCTGCTCTCTTGGTTCCCTCTGTTGGTCTACTCTGTGTAGTCACAGCTTATGCTTTAGAGACCTGTCTCATGGTCCTTTCTGTGTAGTTGCAGCTTGTGTTCCAGCATTACTCTCTTGGTTCTCTCTATGTAGTAGCAGGATGTGTTTCAGAGTGCCACTGAGGTTCCTGGGGGGTAGGAGAGTTTAAATGTGGCATGGGACTTGTAGCTTGTAAGATCTGATGAATGGGATCAAGTTTTCTTCTTTGTAAAGGTATTTCCTTCCTTTCTTTCTTTTTTCCCTCCTTCCCTCTCTTTTTACTATTTTTCCTTCCTTCCTTCTTTCTTTCTTTCTATCTTTTCTTTCTCTCTTTCCAACAAAATTACAGAGATGATAACCCTACTCGTTTTTATCCATGTATACGATTGTTTAGTTTTATTCTATAATTCCTTCATAGATTGTGTATTATTCAGCAGTAACTTGAAGTTAATAAGTTTCCTATATTTTTAAATCACATTAATTTTGTTTTTATAGTTCTACATTTAGAGTTTTGTGGCCCTATGTTGATTTCATTGCTTTCTTAAAATTCCTTGTTACTTTTCCTCTAACTTCTTCAGTAAATTCTCTCATTTTATCCTGACTTTGCTATTTTGGAGAAAGATATTCTAGGTTATTTTATATTGCGGATTCTTTTTTTTGTGTCTGATGTCTTTTGATCTCAGGTATCCATTTTCAATTACAAATCTTCATTATATTTTTAATGTCATCAAGTTCAACTTTCCTGTATTCTTTGTTCATCAAAATTTCTTCACAAAACTAGGGATGTAGTATCAGAAAGCCCAATAAACTTCTATTGTCATCCTTAAGATCATTGATTGCATATTTTATAAGAGAGATTATTTTTTGCTTTCATTCTTGTTAAAGAGTTTTATTATTCTCTTCCACTCATTTTAGATTCCCTCTTTTCTCAGAGCTTCAACTATATGTGCCCTTGTCTTTCTGTGCTTTATAAAATAGCTCAGTTGTAACCCAAATATTCAGGGATCCATGAATACAAGCTTTCTTCTCTACAACTGTCTCATCCCTTCTCATTTACAATGATGAAATAAATCCAAGTTTTACTTCCTTTAGTCCTTAATACTCCATTTCTCTGTAATTACTACCTTAGCATTTTCTTATAAATTTCACATTCGGTCATTTCAAGCACCTTAGTATTTTACCTAGATTGTATTTTCTACTCTCTCTTGCAGATTGTCAAGGACACAGAATTCTCAAACTTTAAATCAGTCATGGAAAGTCTAGCATAATTGTTATAAATCTAAACACATAAAATTTAAGAGAAAAAAATAGTTCACAAGGTCAATCACAACAAGTACTGTGAGCAAAGTATGTCAGTATCCTTTTCACACCATACCAAAGATGTCCTTGAAGAACTATTATTTAGTAAAGGAAAAAGTGATTTGACAGTGACACAATACAAGTAAATGCTAGGTTGGAAAAAGGAATATGGCATACAAGATTCTCAATACAGGTGAAAGCAATAAAACAGATATTAAGAGAGAACGCATCCTGGCTGATCTCCCTGGTGTATAATTTTAAAAGACTTATTTTGATCACTTGATTGTTAACTTTAGTTGTACCTCAGTTGTAATTAAATATTTGAAATAATTTTGCAAGTATTTTCTAGATCCAATTTTTTTTTCTATAGAAGACTTGGATTGTTTGGTGGCTTAGGGGTCTTCATTTGCTATTTATGAGATACAGACTCTTAAAAAACCTTCTATAAATAACTGTGGTTACATTCAGATAACTCTGAGAGATAAATGAGTAAGTCATCTCTTTTAGGTAGGTGATTTAAATACAAATCTTAGGTGAATAAAGAGCTATATACCCATATCAGATAAATATTTGCCTTCTAGAAAAATACACCTTTCTAATTAACTTGGCCTATGAGCCTTTTTTTTTTTTTTGGTTTTTCGAGACAGGATTTCTCTGTGGCTTTGGAGCCTGCAATGGATCTAGCTCTTGTAGACCAGGCTGGTCTCGAACTCACAAAGATCCAACTGCCTCTGCCTCCCGAGTGCTGGGATTAAAGGCATGTGCCACCACTGCCCGGCCAAGAGCCTTATTTCTTTCCACTGTTTCATTTAGACATTCTTAACTTCATAATGTTACTGGTTGTTACTTCACAGATGTTATCATTCAGCCTGAGGAGGATAGATATGTTTTAGTGGTAAATGAGTTGATCTCTTTAAAATGATGAACTTAGGGAACTTGTAGTTCCCTCAGATCTGTTACTGTGATTGTGATTTATTAGCACGTGTGTGTGTGTGTGTGTGTGTGTGTGTGCTTTCCATGCTCCTGACACTTGCAAAAGAATATGGCTAGCAATCATCAAAATTTCATTCAACTTTACTACTATATTTACTATTGCTCAAGGAAAAAATGGTTAAAAATTAAATGTGCATTGATGTGCTTTCTCATCTTTTCTTCAAAGTACATTTGTCTTATAGTATGCCAACAAGCTGATCAATATAAGTGGAAAGACTTTATTTACAACCTCAGTTACATCCACATACAGTGATAATCCTCTCAAAATCATTTGCACAGATTTACTAGTACTAGGAAATACTATAGTACTGAGGGACAATGGTCTTGTACCCTTTAAAGATTTGTCACATGTATTGGATTAATATAATGCCAATTGGTCTGTAACAAGGCAGGAGGTATAGGTGGAGTGGCCAGAGTAGCAGAATTCTGGGAAGAGAAAAGGCTAAGTCTGCAGTCCTCACCCAGACACGAAGGAAGTAAGATGAGATTACATCATTGATAAAGGTACCAAGCCACATGGCTAACACAGACAAGAATTATGGGTTAATTTAAGATGTAAGAGTTAGCTAAAAGTATGTCTAAGCTATTGACCAAAGCAGTGTTATAAATACTATAGTTTCTGTGTCATTGTTTTGTTTCTAGGCAGCCAGGAAATGACCAAGCAGTCTGTGTCAACATTATAGAAACAAATTTCTGAATTTGAAATACAAATCTACTATGAAACAATGCCATCCAATAGGTTATCAGAAGACTGAGTATTTTATTGTGAATTTCAAAAGCATGATGTGATTTTATTTATTTGGTATGAGAAAGTTGACCTTACATGGTAGCTCTTTCCCTAGAAAAATAAACTCATGAAATAGAACTGATTCTATTGAATTCATCACACACTATGTTGATGAAGTATTTGGCTGTTTCTTAAGAAATGAGAGAGTAGTTGACTGTGATGAATATGTGGCTTCCATTGAAAGGCCTCAGAGAGGATAGCTAGATATACAGTGACTTAATGATACGAATAGAATTAAGGCAGAGATCCATACTTCCAGGTTAATAGGAATTACAAGAGAAATATAGGACAAATTGATATTCCATAAGAATAGCTACAACAGTTGCAATAATGAATTTAAGAGATGTGGTCAACTACTTACAAATTACACTAAAAGGACATGAGAGCATTTTTCTTGTCTATATTGTACTGAACGTTTAAAACATTCTAAGAATCAAAGTCATGGCATTTGTTAGGAAAGATTTTTCAAAAAAATAATTGCACAGTTTTATTAAAAAAAAAAACAGTTAGGAAGAAGGTCATACCTCTCCAAAAATCCAAGTAAGATGTGATAATCAAAAAGGAGAACTACTTTTAGAGAAAATTATTTTCTTGTTATTGCTTTTTGGGTATGATGTGGGAGTCTCTTCTGTGTTCTGTGATTACTATTAATGAATAAAGAAACTGCCTTGGTCTGTTGATAGGGAAGAACTTAGGTAGACATGGAGGACTGGACTGAATGCGGGTAGAAAGAAGGGTGGAGTCAGGGAGATGACATGGATCCACCACTAAGGATAGACATGCTGAAAATTTGCTAGTAGGCATTGACCACATGGTGATATACAGATTAATAGAGATGGTTTAAATTAATATGTAAGAGTTAGCCAATAAAAAGTTAGAGCTAATGGGACAAGAAGTAATTTAATTAATATAGATTCTTGTGGTTATTTTGGATCTGGGCAGCAGGGGCAAACAAACTGCCCCTCGTCCAATAATGGCATTTACCATGATTGGGTACTCTGAAGTATTGGCTAAATGACAATTTTACTGAGAATTAAAGTTGAAATATCATTGGCTGGACAGATGGCTCAGTGGTTAAGAACATTGACTGTTCTTCTAGAGGACCTGAGTTCAATTCCCAGCAACCACATGGTGGCTCACAACCATCTGTCATGAGATCTGGTGCCCTCTTCTGGTCTGCAGGCATACATGGAGGCAGAATGTTGTATACATAATAAATAAATATTTTTAAAAAACTGTTGAAATATTTTTGGGGATTTTTTTTGTACTTTACCCTGCTTCCCAAGAAAATTGTAAAGAATCTGGTGAAATCCTTGTGCAGGAGCATGCTAATCTTCTCTGTATTTTTCCAATTTTAATATCACTTAATATCAATGGACTCAATTCACCTAGAAGAAGGCACAGGTTAGGATAATGGATACGAAAACAGGATCCAACATTCTGCTGTTTACAAGAAACATACCTCAACCTTAAAGACAGATACTACTTCAGAGTAAAGGGTTGGGAAAAGGTTTCCCAATCAAATGGACCTAAGAAACAAGCAGGTGTGGCTATACTAACATCTAACAAAATTGATTTCAAATTAAAATCAATCAGAAGAGATAGAGAAGGAACAATTAATATCAGGAACAATTAATCAGGTTGAAGTCTCAATCCTGAATATCTATGCACCTATTATAAAAGCACCCACATATGTTAAAAAAAAAACATTACTAGAACTCAAAGCCCACATCAAACCCCACACACTAACAGTAGGATATTTCAAAAGTCCTCTCTCAACAATGGACAGGTCAACAAGACAGAAACTTAATAGAGAAATGAGAGAAATAACAGACATAATGAATTGAATGGACTCAACAGACATCTATAGAACATTCCATCCAAATAGAAAAGAATATACCTTCTCAACATCTCATAGAACCTTCTCAAAAATTAATCACATACTCAGTAACAAAGCAAACATCCACAGATACAAAAGAAATTGTAGTAACCACCTGTGTCTTATTAGATCACCATGGAATAAAGTTAGAATTCAACAACAATTCTACCCTGAGAAAGCCTACAAACTCATGGAAACTGAACAGTCATCTACAGAACCACCACGGGATCAAGAAAGAAATAAAGAAATTAAAGTCTTCCTTGAATTCAACGAAAATAAAGACACAACATACCCCAACCTATGAGACACTATGAACTCAGTGCTAAGAGGAAAATTCATAGCACTAAGTGCCCACATAAAGAAAATGGAGAAAGCTCACATTAGAGACTTAACAGCACACCAGAAAGCTCTAGAAAAAAAAGAAGACTCTCCCAGGAGGAGTAGAAGACTGGAAATAATCAAACTGAGGGCTGAAATCAGCACAATAGTGACACAGAAAACAACCCAAAGAATCAATGAAGAAAAGAGCTGGTTCTTTGAGAAAATCAACAAGATTGACAAATCCCTATTCAAACTAATCAAAAGGTAGAGAGAGAACATGCAAATTAACAAGATCAAAAATGAAAAGGGGGATATAACAACAGACACTGAGGAAATTCAGATAATCATTAGGTCTTACTACAAAAGCCTGTATGCCACAAAATTATAAAATGTAAAGAAATGGATGTATTTTAGATAAGTACTATATACAAAAATTTAATCAAGAGCAGGTAAACAATTTAAATAGACCTATAAATCTAGAGGAAATAGAAGCTGTCAACACAAACCTCTCCACCAAAAAAATACCAGCATCAGATGGTTTTACTGTAGAATTCTACCAGAACTTCCAAGAAGAGCTAATACCTATACTTCTTAATGTGTTTCACATAATGGAAACAGAAGAGCCATTGCCAAACTCTTTTTATGAAGCTACAGTTACCCTAATACCAAAACAACACAAAGACGCAACCAAGAAAGAGAATTACAGACCAATCTCACTCATCGATACAAAATTCTCAATGAAATCTGGCAAACTGAATCCGAGGACACATTAAAAAAAAATCATCCATTATACTCAAGTAGGCTTCATCTAAGGAATTCAGGGCTGGCTCAATATATGAAAATCTATCACTGTAATCCATTATATAAATAAACTGAAAGAAAAAAAAACATATGATCATTTCATTAGATGCTGAAAAAGCATTTGACAAAATTCAAAACCCCTTTAGCATAAAGGTCTTGGAGAGATTAGGGATACAAAGATCATATATAAATATAATAAAAGCAAATTACAGTAAGCCAACAGCTAACATCAAAATAAATGAAAAGAAACTTAAATCCATCCCACTAAAATCAGGAACAAGACAAGGCTTTCCACTCCCTCCATACCTCTTCATTATAGTACTTGAAATTCTAGTTTCTTCTAAGACAACAGAAGGAGATCAACGGGATTCAAATTGGAAAGGAAAAAATCAAACTTTCATTATTTGCAGATGATATGATAGTGTAAATAAGTGACACCAAAGGACATCTACAGCTGATAAATACCTTCAGTGATGTGGCGGGATACAAGATCAACTTAAAAAAAATAAGTAGTCCCCTGTACACAAATGATAAAGAAGCTGAGAGGGAAATCAGAGAAACATCACCTTTCATGATAGCCACAAATAGCATAAAGTATCTTGGCATAAAATGAACCAAGGAAGTGAAAATTCTACTTGACAAGAAGTTTAAGTCTTTATAGAAAGAAATTGAAGAGGATACCAGAAAATGGAAGGATCTCTCATGCTC
>JAQHUG010000392.1:1437234-1450735 GCA_028555095.1 Dicrostonyx torquatus | reverse complement strand
TGGGAATGCAAACTTGTGCAACCACTTTGGAAATCAGTGTGGAAGTTTTGCATTAAACTGGGAGTCAAACTATCCAAGGATCCAGCAATACCACTCTTGCGAACATACCCAAGAGATATCCAATCATACTACAAAAACATTTATTCAACTATGTTCATAACAGCACTATATGTAATAGCCAGAACATGGAAACAACCTAGTTGCCCCTCAATGGAAGAAAGGATAAAGAAAGTGTGGCACATATACACATTAGAATACTACTCAGCAGTAAAAAACAATGACATCTTAAATTTTGCATATAAATGGATGGAAATAGAAAACACCATCCTGATTGAAATAACCCTGACCCACAAAATGAATATCATATATACTCACTCATTAGTGGATTCTAGCCATAAACAAAGGACATTGAGCTTATAGTTCATGATCATAGAGAAGCTAAATAAATAAGGTGAACCCAAAGAAAAACATACATAGATCCTCCTGGAAATTGGAAGCAGACATGATTGCCAGGAAAAAATTGGGAACATGGGGGTGTGGGTAGGGTGGGGAAAAGGGGAGAAGCGGAAGATTGGGGAGAGCTTGGGGGAATGGGATTGCTGAGATGGAGGAAGGGCAGATACAGTAGCAAGGAGTCTCAATTAAGGGAGCCATTTTAGGGTTGGTAAGAGACTTGGCTCTAGATTGGTTTCCAAGTGTTCATGTGGATGTTCTCAGCTAGGTCCTTGGGCAGTAGAGGAGAAGATGCCTGAAATGGCCTTGTCCCATAGCCACACTGATAATTATCTTGAATATCAGCATAGAACCTTCGTCTGACAATGGGTGGAGATCGAGACAGAGACCTACGTAGGAGCACTGGACTGAGCTCCCAAGGTCCAGTTGAAGAGCAGAAGGAGGGAGAAGATTAGCAAAAAAGTCATGACTGCGAGGGATTGGTCCACCCACTGAGACAGTGTGACTGATCTAATGAGAGCTCACCAAGGCCAGCTGTACTGGGACTGAATGAGCATGTGATCAAATGGGACTCTGAGAATATGTCTGACAATGGGGGCTGACTGAGAAGCCACTGATAATGGCACTGGGATTTGTTTGTACTGCAGGTATTTTTTTTGTTCCTTGTCTATTTGGATGCACATACTCCCAGGCCTGGATGGAAGTGGGGGAAGGGCCTTTGACTTACCACAGAGCAGGGTACCCTGCCCTCTCTTAGCACTGTAGGGGGCGAGGGGAAGGTGTTTGGGGAAGTGGGAGGGAAATGGGAGGAGGGGGAGGTGGA
This sequence comes from Dicrostonyx torquatus, assembly GCA_028555095.1. Taxonomy (NCBI): domain Eukaryota; kingdom Metazoa; phylum Chordata; class Mammalia; order Rodentia; family Cricetidae; genus Dicrostonyx; species Dicrostonyx torquatus. The sequence continues at coordinate 1,449,459 of JAQHUG010000392.1, read as the reverse complement.
AATTTTGAATGGTATTTTTAATAAAGCAATAAAAATTAAAAATTAAAAAATAATCTGGTGAAACGGAGTTGATACAATTTACATCTACATCACATGTGTTTGAATAACAGCTCATATTTCTCCTTAGTGTCTAAATGTTGAAGCTTGTTTCAATAAATGGTCAATCTGAAGCCTTTCAAACATCTTAAATTTTAAATTATGACACAAACACTAAGTATGTACACTAAAAAATTAATTTGGAGTTGGTGCAGGACAATTCGGTATCCTATCAATCATGTCTTAAATAAATGCTGATTGGCCAGGCAGGAAGTATAGGCAGGAAAACCAGACAGGAAGTAGAGGTGAGAACAGTAGATTTGGGAAGCAGGAAGCTTCCCTGGCATTCCTGTGCAGACCACCAAGGAAGCAGGATATGTCCCTGTCCCAGCTGAGAAAAGGTACTGGCCATGTGCCTGGCATGGATGGGAACAATGGGTTAATATAAATTATGGGAGCTGGTAGGAAGACTGAGCTAATGGGCCAATCAGTTTATAACCTAACGTAGACTCTCTGTGTGATTTTCTTTGGGGCTTGCAGGTTGTGGGGTTGAGACGGGACAGTAACCCCAAGAAGCAGGACCCTCATGTTACATGGAGTAATTACTTTGCTTAAATTATCATTAAATGTTGTGAATTTGTGTGTTTAAAGTGTTTTCCATTGCTTTAGTTGAATAACATAAGCTGTGTATTTACAAAGAATTTACTTTGCACTTTTGAAGCATTAGTCTAGTTAGCATTTTGCAAGCTCCAGGAAGGAAGCTCTTTTACTTCAACAATTTGTGGTAGATGGCATCATGGTGAGAGCATATGTAAGATGAATAGATGATTAGACAGAAACCAGAGAACAAATTAAGAATGAATTTTGCTCTTTTATAACACCTCACATGAGAAATAATTCAGGAATATAATAACTATTCCAATTCCTCTTAGTGATGTAATTACTTTCCACTCACTTGATCTACCTCTCAATGATCCCATCACATTTCAACATCACAAGAGTAGTGCCCAAGCTTCCTATGAATAAATATTTGTTAGATAAATAACACCTAAATCGATTTTAAAGCAACATTCAGTGTTAGAATTGAACATAGGGTCTTATGTATGAAACACATAATATTTAAGTCTCATTTTTATTACCCATCCATTATCTTAGTGAAGTTCATTGTATTTGATAAACATGAAAGTTTTTATCTTACACATATATCATTGCCTGAGGTTTTTTGTCCTGACCACTTCCCATAATCATTAAGTCCCAAAGAAATAAACACAGAGGTCTACATTAACTGTAAACTGATTGGCCCATTATCCAAGGCTTCATATTAACTAGTATAATGTAATTAGCCCATTATTCTTGTCTATGTTAGCCACATGGCTCAGTACTTTTTTCAGCTAGGCAGTCACATCTTGTTTCTTCTGTGGATGGATCAAGACTCCAAAGGAATGAGCTTCCTCCTTCCCAGAATACTCCTGTTCTCATTGACCCACCTCTACTTCCTGCCTGGTTGTCCTGCATATACTTCCTTCCTGGCTACTGGCCATTCGGTGTTTATTTAAAATATAATTGACAGAATGAATACAGACCATTCCCCATCATTGCATCTTTAGATATGAGAAAAAAAAACTATAGGATAGTATGTGAAGTGTTACAGTTACAGATAAATTTTCAGTATTGCCTATAATGAGTTTTCATCTCTATGTATCAGATCCTCTGACTAATATGAAATGTTCTTCTTTGACCCTTTTGATTGTTTTTAGCTGGAAGTCTATTTTGTTAGATATTAGGATAACTACAACCACTTCTTTCTTAGGTCCATTTAATTGGAATTTTTTTCCCAGTCCTTTACTCTGATAAGATATTTATCTTTGAGTTTGAGATGTGTTTCTTGTATGCAGAAGAATGATGGATTCTGTTTTCATATCCAGTAGGTTTGTCTGTGCCTTTTTATAGGTGAGTTGAATCCATTTACATTAAGAGATATTAATGACCAGTTATTGCTATCTCCTGTTAATTTAGTTGTCACTATTGGTGATGTTAATTTGTATGTTTTTTCATTTTTTGGGATTTGCTGCTATGAGACCTTCAATTGTCTGTGTTTTTATTGGTTTACCAACTTCCTTGGTTTGGAGTTTTCCTTCTAGTATTTTGCATAGGGCTATTTTTGTGGCTAGGTATTGGTTAAATCTGGTTTTGTCATGGAATATCTTGTTTTGTCCTTTTATGATGATTGAAAGTTTTGCTGGGTATAGTAGTTTGGGCTGGCATCTCTGGTATCTTAATGTCTACATTACACTTGAACACAACCTTCTGGCTTGCATTGTCTCCAATGAGAAGTAAGGTGTAATTATGATAGGTCTACCTTTATATGTTACTTGGCCTTTTTCCTTTGCAGCTCTTAATATTCTTTCCTCACACTTTATGTTTAGTGTTTTGTTTATTATGTAGTGAGGGAACTTTTTTTGGATCCAGTCTACTTTGTGCTCTGTAAGCTGCTGTTCATAGGCATAACTTTCTTGAGGTTGGGAAAGTTTTCTTCTATAATTTTTTTAAAATGTATTTTCTGTACTTTTGAGTTTAACTTCTTCTCCTTCTTCTATACCTATTATTCTTAGGTTTGGTCTTCTAATGGTGTTCCATATTTCCTGGCATATTTGGATTAAGCTTTTGTTAGATTTGATACTTTGACTATTGTCTATTTCCTCTATTGTATCTTCAGCTCTCTTCCATCTCTTGTATTCTGCTGTTCATGCTTGCATTTGTGGTTCTTATTATTTCTGTTTCTATAATTCCCTTGGCTTGTGTTTTATACACATACTCAGCGGTAAAAAACATAAGCCAAGGGAATTATAGCTCACAAGCCTATAGAAGCTTGTGAATAGCAAGGTGAACCCAAAGAAAAACATATATAGATTCTCCTGGAAATTGGAAGCAAACAAGATTGCCAAGCAAAAGTTGGAAGCACGGGAGTGGGGATGGGGGTGGAGGTAGGGGTGGGGGGGGGGAAAAGGAAGGGGGGAGGGAGAAGGGAAGAACTGGGGAGAGCTTGGGGGAGTGGGAGGGTGGAGATGGAGGAAGGGTGGATATTGGAGAAGAAATAAGATATCTCCATTAAGGGAGTCATTTTAGGTTTGGCAAGAGACTTGTCTCTAAGGGGATCCCAGGTGTTCACAGGGATGTCCCCAGCTAGGTACTTGGGCAGCAGAGGAGAAGGTGCCTGAACTGGCCTTGTCCCATAGGTACATTGATGAATATCTTGATCATCACCATAGAAATTTCACCTGATGGATGGAGATAGAGTCAGAGACCCACATCCACATCAGAACAAAGGACTGAGCTCCCAAGGTGCAGTCGAAGAGCAGAAGGTGGTAGAAGATGAGCAAGGAAGTCAGGACCGCGAGCGACTAGCCCATTAGCTGAGACAGTGTGCCTGATCTATTGGGAGCTCATCAAATCCAGCTGGACCAGGACTGAATGAGCATATTACCAAACTGGAATCTCTGTATGTGGCTGCCAAGGGAGACGGACTAGAAACCAATGATATTGGCACGGGGACGTATCTCTTGTGCATGTATTGGCTTTTTGGGAACCTAGTCTATATGGATGCACACCTTCTTAGGCTAGGATGGAGCGGGGGAGGGCCTTGGGTTTCCCACAGGGCAGGGTACCCTGCCCCCTCTTTAGGAAGCAGGGGGAGGGAGGAGGGACAGTGGGGCAGCGGGAGGGCCAGGGACAAGGGGAGTAATTGTAAATTTCTGTTTTAACAATAAAAAAAGCCAAAAAAAGAGTTTCTTATTTTTTAGATCATTTTCTTCTGCTTTATCTATATTTGCTTGTTCAGGTCTTGCTGTTGTAGGGTCTTTGGGTTTTACTGGTGTGGTGTTGCTCTTTGTGCTGTTGCATGTGTTCTTACCTTTTCTACTCATCTTTTCTTTAATAGGTGTGGTTTGGGCTGTCTGAGATTCTGTTGATTAATATTCTAGGTGCCAGTAAATCCAAAGCTCAGATGATTATTCCTCATGCTACAGTTAGTGCCACAGTTTTAGTTACTCTCTTGGTCCCTCTTTGTTCTTAGAGATTTCTCAGTGTTCCTGGGCTTGCTCTGCTCCCTTAGATTTTGCTGTAGCAGGCCTACTTTAGCCTAGGTTACCGGCTTTGACCTGTTTCTGTAAATCCTGATCTGGGTCCCCTCCTGCATAAGTCCCAGCCTTGGAGCTGGTTTTGCAAAGGTATTTGGCTCTGGTCTACTCCCTTGGTGTTTCCAGGCTCGTGTGTGCCCAGATCCTCAGAAGGCCTGGCCCAGGCTTACTCCCTCAGATATCCCAGACTCACCCTCAGCCCCAGAGCGGTTTCTGATTCTTGTCTATTCCCTTTGATGTCCCAGACCAATGCCCAGATGCACAGTTGTCCTGGCTCAAGCCTATTCCCTCTGGGGTTCCAAACTCATGCCTGGACCCTCAGAGATCTCTGGTTCCTTCCTAATCCCTTGGAGGATTCAGGTTCTCGCCCAGTCTGACAGAGGTCCTGGCTCAGGTCTAGTTCCTCAGAGGTCCTAGACTCATGCCCAGACCCACAAGGGTCCTGGCTTAGATCTACTCCCTTTATGGTCCCAGAATCATGTCCGGACCCTCAGCAGTCTTTGGCTTTGGCTCACTTGCTCAGTGGTTACTTTCCTGAACCTGTTCAGGTGGATTTAGCTATCTCAGGTCTGCTCTGGACCAGGTCATTGGCTCAGTCCTGGTCCACTAGTGTCCCAGGACTGGATAGATTCCTGGCTCCCGCTTTCACAGAGCTTGCTTTTTTCAGGCCAACCACTCTACCTGTCTTATGTGTATTTGAATCTGATTCCATTTTGATAATCCAGGGTAATCTTCTCATCTCTTTTTTATTTTTTAGAATTCTTCTCTCACTCATTACGTTCTGACTGCAGTTTCCCATTTCCACTTCTCCCAGTACCCCATCTTATCTTTCCTTTCCCCCAGATTTACTCCTTTTCTGTTTTCCTTCAGAAAAGAGTAGGATTCCTTGTGATGACTGAACACAGCATAACAAGACACAATAAGACCAGGCACAAAGTTTGCTATCAAGGTTTGATAAAGCAATGAGGTATGACGATAAGGTTCTGACGAGTACAAAACAGGGTCAAAGACAACCCTACTCCCACTGTTAGACGATCAACAAAAATTCCAAGATAAACAACCATGGCATGTGTGCAGAGGGCTTGGCACATTTTTTGTAAAGTTTTAAGTTTTTCATTTTCCTTATAATAGGACAAATATAAGTTCCAGGTAATAGCTTTGTCTAATTTAGAGTGGTCATTATTTTTTCCATCACACATTTTTGATTTTGTGGAGTTTTTTGTATCCAAGATAGAAATGAGAGAATCCTGTTTTTAGAATATTTTGTTTCCTTTGGATTTAATGTTTGTGGGAAATTTTCACAGTTAAAGGCAATGAATATAAATTTATGACATAATAATTATTGACATTGAGTGCTAATATTTTACTTACAAATACCAGACATAAAGGATAGTTTTTTTCAATGTTTCTCTTTATGTTTTCCAAATATTACTATGTCTACTTTACCATGAATAGGAAAAAAAAGTGGAAGTTGAGTTTGTATATTCAAATTCTTATTATTCTTTTTGGCCTCAACTAATCAATGTAGTAATGTTTCTATCTTTTCCTGAACCTTCCACATGGACTGGTGTCTATCACTTGTGAGGATTTGGGTGTGTGTCTCTTTCTTCTTTGACAAAACTAAAATTTTATTTTTGAGAATATTTTGTATATCTCAGTGAATCATAATCTTGCTTCAAATTGTGCAAAGTTCCATATTCTTGCTTTAAATTGTGCAAAGATTATAAAATAAAATCCTCTAGACCAGTGGTGCTCAATTTTTCTAATGATGAAAACATTAAATACAGTTCCTCAGGTTATAATGACCCCCAACCATAAAATTATTTCCATTGCTATGCTGGACTCTCCAAGATGTCCCTGCCTCTGCCCATGCTCTCTCATTTTTCTATAATAAACGTTCTCCACTACCATACTTAGGAGCAGTCATGTTCTTTCCTTTTTATTTCTTGTTTTTTTTTTATTTTTCATTCATCTGATACTGAAATTACTGGTTTCAGCAGCAGATGAAAAAAAAGAGAGAAAGAAAGGAAGGGAAAATGGCTGGTCCTAGGTATAGTGGGGGAGAAAGTTTGTTATAGATATTTGGGAGAGCATAGTTGGAGGCAGGGACATTTGGAAGAGTCCAGAGTGGGTATGACCCTGAGCCTTGTGAGGAGATGGCAGAGGGGAAGGGAGAGGGAAAGGAGTTTGACCATGTGCAGCAGCTAGGAGGCCCAAAAGAAAGTAGATGACAGGTCAGGTAACCAAACCTTTAGGTTACATAGGGAAGAACAGGTGGGGAAAGGAGAGCCCAGCCCCTGGGATAAAGAAATTTAGGATAAGGGTGGGGCATGCCAGTCAGGAGGGTCCTGTAACAGTCAGGAACTGAGAAATACAGGGATAACATGGTGGGCTGCATCTGCTTTGATATGTCAAGTAGGCACCTCAGCTGTTTGTCCCAGGATTGAAACAGCAGCTAACAAAATATTTCTGCTTTATATACAAAAAGATTTTTAAGAATGTGACAAATTAAAGAAAAGCATGTATTTCACATTCTATTTTAATTTTCTTTTTTCTCTACACTGATACTGCAGGAATTCAGGGATATTGTTTCTACTGAATGTATGTTTATCTTGAGATATTATACTATTTTATATCACTCTCCTTAAAAGGAAATAAGACATTGCATCTCTCTACAATGTTATTAACCACTGTTATTTTATTATGCATAGCTGTTAGGAATCAAAAAAAAAGAAGAACAATATCCTCACTCTCAAAAAGCAAGAGCATAATGAGAAATAAACCATATAATATAAGTTTGAATATAAAGTAAATGAAAATCTCTGGATACTTGCATGAATAAGAAGCAGTCAGAAGTGAAGCCTGGGTTTATTGGTACACATATATAACCTCACTACTTAATAAGCTATCGAAAGAGGATATTAGTTTAAGACAAATTTAAACCCTGTTTAAGAACAAAGCAACAACAAAACTCACTTATTTGCAGCGCAATGATAAGGTATGAGTAAATCTAATTAGGAGATTTGTGAGGATTATTATGAAACTGATGGTACACATTATCAGAAATTTTTATTTGAAATTATAATCTATATTTTGATATCTTATATCCTGATTCTAAAGTAATAATTATTTCTCTCTCATGGATATCTAAAGTGATGTTTAGATATATTTTAAGCAAGTCTCTCAAATGTTGTGCAAAAGAGCACTTAAAGCTTCATTTTTTTATAGTCACTTATTTTCCTTTAACTTCTTGAAGTTTTGCCTATTTTTATCAATATGATTTATGTAAATTCCACTCTATTTTAAGACTCTTTAGGTTAGTTGTATTAACCATATTTTTAGTATGCTTTTATACCTATCAAAGCGAGAAGTTTCAGTTTAACAAATTTATGAGTTTTCTGTCATATATATTCCATATATTGGAAGTCTTTTGTTTTATTTTTTGAGACAGGGTCTCTCTATGCAATCCTTGCTGTCTTAGAATTCAGAACTCACAGAGATCCTACTGCCTCTGTCTCACAAGTATGTGAATTAAAGAAGTATGCCACAATATCTGTCAGATAGATTTCTAAGGAAAGGATAGATTATAGGAAATTGTGTTATAGCATCTATACTTTGAATTTATTTAATTATTTATTTATGCTTTATGTGCGTTGGTGTTTTGGCTGCATGTATGCCCGTGTGAGGGTGTCAGGTCCCCTAGAACTAGAGCTACAGTCAGTTGTGAGTAACCATTTGGGTGATGAGAGTCAGGCATGGTTGTATACACCTTTAATCCCAGCTCTTGGGAGGCAGAGGCAGGCAGATATCTGTGAGTTCCAGGACAGCTAGAACTACACAGAAAACACTATTTTGAAAAACCAGAAAAGACTACTGTGTATTTGAAAGAGAAAATGCCATTACTTTATTTTGTTAATTCCAAAAGCAACAATAATAAGTTATTAGAATAATTATTGCAGTTATGGTTAAGTAGAATATGAGAAAACAAAGAAAAAATAAATATTGTGCAAAATTGTTCATAAAAATTAATATACTAAGTGATTATATTTGTGTCCTTCCAGGGATTATATGCAATAAGTGCTATGGAAACATAGATTGAAGCCAATGATTTCATTGAAAATATTTCATCTTCTACATGACAATGTTTGTGAAATATGAGATAAAATAACAAGATATCTGATGGAAATTCTCTTAAGACAATAAAATCCAACAATCAATAGAAGATCTGGTGGGCCCAGAGAATGCATGTATTTCTACTTGTTTTTCAAAATCCCTGTTATGACAAGCTAATACATTAAAAAATTCATTGATTTTTTTTCTTCTTTTTTTTTTGGTTTTTAGAGACAGGGTTTCTCTGTGGCTTTGGAGCCTGTCCTGGAACTAGCTCTTGTAGACCAGGCTGGCCTCGAACTCACAGAGATCCACCTGCCTCTGCCTCCCGAGTGCTGGGATTAAAGGCGTGTGCCACCACTGCCCGGCTTCTGATTTTTGTTTTTAATTTCACATAATGCATCCTGATTCCACTCATCTCCTGGTCCCCTCACTTCTGCTATCTACCCTTACACCCCCCAATATAAAATGAAATAATACAAACAAATGAACAAACAGAAATCTGATTTGGAAGTTGTAGTGTGGTCCAGTGTATCCACTTAGCATAGTCTTTAGTCAATACATCTTTACTTGTATGTGTTCATTGCAATGTGTCATTGGTCTCCTTCAAGAATTCTGGCTTCTGTTACACTATTGAAACAAAAGGGGAAGGTGTTGTAGGAATTCCTACTACCAGTAGCCTTTGAAAGAGTACATCCAGCTTCTTTTCTGGCTGCTAGATTTGGTTGGGGTTTCCTTTTCCAGCAGAGGATTCAGAAGCTATGTAGACCCACCAGAGACAGATGCCCGGAACATTAGTTGGTAAGCCACAGCCAAGTGTAAATACACAGATTAATAGAAATGGGTTAAATTAATATGTAAGCGTTAGCCAATAAGAAGCTAGAGCTAATGGGCCAAACAGTGATTTAATTAATATAGTTTCTGTGTGATTATTTTGAGACTAAATGGCTGGAAACTAGCTAGCAGCTTCCTGTAACATACTGTGTTTGTCTTGCTGGGTCTAGATTACCTTACTCAGAATGATCTCTTCTAATTCCATCCATTTGCTTACAAATTTCAAGATATCTTTGTTTCTTACCACTAAGTAGCACTCCATTCTGTAAATGTGTCAAATTTTCTTTATCCATTCTTTGGTTGAGGGGCATCTAGGTTGTTTCTAGGTTCTATTGCAAATAATGCTACTATGAATATAGTTGAGCAAATGTCCTTTTGTTATGAATGTGGCTCATTAGGATATATGTCAAGAGTGGTATTGGTGGGTCTTGAGGTAGACTGATTCCCATTTTCCTGGAAAACTGCCAGAATAATTTCCATGGTGACTGTAAATGTTTGCATTCCTACCAGTAATGGAGGAGTGTTTGCCTTACTGTGCATCCTGTCCAGCAAAAGCAGTCACCATTGTTATTGGTCTTTCTGACTGGTGTAAGATGGTATCACAGAGTCATTTTGATTTTCATTTCCTTGATGGCTAAGGAAGTGGATCAATTTCTTAAGTGTCTTCCAGCCATTTGTGATTCTTCTGCTGAGAATTTTTGTTTAGATGTGTACTTCATTTTTAATTGGATTATTTGGTATTTTTGATACCAGAGTAATAATAGTTTCTTGAGTACTTTGTACATTTTGTACATTTTGAAGATCAATCCTCTGTCTTATGTGGGGTTGGTGAAGATCTTTTCCCATTCTATAAGCTGCCATTTTGTCTTGTTGACTGCACCCTGTGCCTTACAGAAGTTTCTCAGTTTGAGGAGGTCCTATTTATTAATTGCTCTCAGTGTCTGTGCCAATGTTGTTAAATTTAGGGAGTGATCTCCTGTACAAATTCATTCAATGCTACTTCCCACTTTCTCTTCAATGACGGTCAGTTAGGTTGGATTTATGTTACATCCTTGAATCATTTGGACTTAAGTTTTACTTAACATGATAATCTCCAGTTCTATCCATTCTCCTGAAAAAAAAAGATCCATTCTATATTATGTGTTACTTTTTATTTAAGGAAAACCTCTATCAAAGAAGATAAGATCACAAATTTTAAAGAAGTTCCTTCTGTGGTGCTCAAGTATTTTGAATTATGTGAACTATTGGATTTTGCAGTGCATGACAGTTTTCAAAACACACGGATTTATTTAGCAGAAAGATGGACTTAGATATGGAGTACTCACTACTTTCACTAATAACTGGGATTATAAAGATTATGTTGCACAGTTCTTAAAAGGATGAATTAATCTTTCTTTCCAAAGTAAATATACTCTAGGACATTTGTTTAGTAAAGTTAAACAAGAAGGAAATGACAAAAACAGGATAATTTGTCATTCAAAGCTTTAATAGAATTTAATTATGGATTTCATGCTATTGCAGATGAATTTTATTAATAAAATTAAAGTTTTCAGAAAATTAAAAAAATGTGATTTTACTAAATACTAAGTTCATGTAATTTTACAAAAATGTTGTTTGGACTGAATAGACAGCAAATTTCCAGATTCTGTACTGAATAGACAGCAAATTGCCAGATTTTAAGTGTTTGGAAGAAGTGATACAAGAGTAGAAGAGATTAAGTAAACATTTATGATAACCGAATAAGATTATTATAGTGTAGGAAAATGTGGGAAAATAGATAGCAAAGAAGATTCTTATGAAATCCAATACTGTGTGTACAGAATTTTAATTTTAAAAATCTTATAGGTTGGTGATATTCCCTAGCTGTAAATATTACTTTTAAAAATGGAAGCATCTGTTGCTGTATTTTCACTCTTTCACTCTTTGGTACTTGTTCTTTTGTCTTAGCTCTTTGGCTCTTTGCAGACTTGTCACCCAGCTTCAACTAAATCACGTGTATTATTCTTTCTTATAAATGTGTTACCTTAGTTTGCCTTATTTTTAGTCAGTTTTTCTTAATTAAATTATCTTATCTACCTTATGCCACTGGACTTTTACCCTTCTCTATTTCTGTATACCTTTCTTTCCTTCTTAATCCATGACTGGCTGTATAGTTGGGTGGCTGGGTGACTGGTCCCTGAAATCACACTCCTTTCTCTCTCATTCTTTAATCTTTTTCCTTCCCTTTTTTTTTGTTCTTTTATTCCCTCAGTGTTCAGAATTATGTTGGAACGATAAATAACCAGGCCATCTCAAGAATAACAATTGTATTTTAATAGTTATAAAGGGAAAACTCATACTACAAGAGTGGGAGGTCCAACTTTCTATCTGTCCAGTGGGTGCCGCAGAGAGAGAGAGAGACAGAGACAGGGACAGACAGAGAGCGCACCTGGGTCCTCCCGTTTATTTTTCCCCTGGGACACACCTTAACTAGATGTGATTGGTTGACAGAGTTTCCCCATCAATCTCCCCGTTTTGTCTAAACAAGATCAATCCAAAACCAGTACAACTATATGCAATAGGAACAGATACCAAATATAAAATTACAAACATTAAACAATATTAAGCAAGGAACGCATGACAAAAGTTTTACTAGACATTCTATTTTAAGGAGTCCAAATATTGTACTGAAAATAAGCTTGTATAAACCATGAGTAAGGTAATTACAATTACCTAATCTTTAACTCCATCGGAGATCTGAGAAGGGAAACAATATTACTTGAGTAAACAAGAAGTGCAATTGATTAACTTCCAAAATGTGCAACAAATGACAGAGACAACTGACTACCTGGGCAATCACCCAAAGTCTCATTTGCAATGTAGAAGCAATCAACTTTGGCTAAGCACTGACAAAACTGACATACCATTTTCTTTTTCTTTCTTTCTTTCTTTTTTTTTTTTTTGGTTTTTCGAGACAGGGTTTCTCTGTGGCTTTGGAGCCTGTCCTGGAACTATCTCTTGTAGACCAGGCTGGCCTCGAACTCACAGAGATCCGCCTGCCTCTGCCTCCCGAGTGCTGGGATTAAAGGCGTGCGCCACCCACCGCCCGGCTGGTGGGGCATTTTTTTAA
>JAQHUG010000392.1:1384428-1394968 GCA_028555095.1 Dicrostonyx torquatus | reverse complement strand
GCCCTGCCATAGGCCAAAGCAGCTTCTTTATTAACCAATGGTAATAAAACTTATTCACAGCATACAGAGGGGATTCCCACTTCAGTTAATTTGGGTCACATAGTGGTTATCTGTGCCTTCTGATTCAAGGCAAACTTTATTGTCAGAATATAATCAAAATATCACACAACTAATCTGATAATCCTTTTTTTGTGAATCTATCCTATGGAAAGAAAAATATATCAAAGCCAGGCAAGATGGTGAATTCCTTTAATCCCAGAAGGGGCAGAGGTAGACAGATCTCTGATTTTAATGCCAGCCTGGTCTACAAAGAGAGTTATAGGACTGTCAGGACTATGTGGAAGAATACTGTCTAAATAAAAAGGGATGGTTTAATAGCTCCCCCTGGATGACTACCTTAATCTCCAACCATAATAGCCCCGCATTCTCATATTAATTTTAAAATTATTCAGCTAATAGTAGCCAAATATTAACCGGTGGCATTGATAAAAATGGGTGATTTAAAACAAGACTGAAACTCATGATTGGACTCTTGTAGGAACAAGAAAAAGGGGGAATGAAAGAGCAGAATAAACTCCATTTTGAGAAAGAACTTCAGTTTAGACAGGACATAACTAGAGTAGGTGATTGAAGCCCAGCAAAGTCATAAACATGGGGGGGCACTTTTTTATATCATCTATTTTAGACTTCCTTTACCAGTTGTGAAGTAGAATCTGTAGAATTGACATACCTGTTTAATATCACACAGGTGTAAGAACTACACTGTTCATTTTACTATCTATGTTTTTTAACTGAGTTTCAGCCCAACTTTTCTTTGCATACTATTACGTTTTGTTTAGCTTTAGTTGATTTTAAAAAGTTCTTAGAGTTACATTAAGCAGTATAACTTCTAAAGAACTGTATAAATTTCTGTCAAGAAAAACAGTAAAATTTGATATTCTGCATCTTCCAGCTGGGAAGAAAAATTTTTTCAGGAGAATTAAGTTGGCTTCTACTATTTTAGGTGCTCTGTGCAAATGATTTAAAATGCTTGCTAAATTAACTATGGCATGTTGGTTATGACAATCTTGGCCATGCTGATTTGTAGGTAGTTATTCTTTTTATTTTACTGATGATTGTAATCATGACTTGCTTCCATATTACTCAGTTGTACCTAAAACTATTTTGACCTTGTTCAAAGGCAGAAGAGACAAATAATTCTGTGCTGTGATTTTAAGTCCAGTATTTTTCCTTTTCCTTTCTTTCTCTCTCTCTCTCTCTTTCTGATGATTTTTTTTTAATTTTTCAAGATGGGGTTTCTCTGTGTCACAGTCCTAGCTGTCCTGGAACTAGTTCTCATAGACCTGGTTGGTCTTGAACTCAAAGAGAACCACCTTCTTCTTCCTCTTGAGTGCCCAAATTAAAGGTGTGTGCCACCACTGCTCAATGAAGTCCAGTCTTTAATGGCCTGTTGTAGGCATTATAAGGCCACATATTCACTATTAATTATGGTTTATATCAATAGAAAAATAACCTCCTTTATCTACTTTAATACATTTTATTCTGATTTTTACTTTTATTTTATTAATAAGGTTATCCTTGTCATTTTTCCTTGGAATTTGATTGGTTATTGTGACATGTAAATTTTAAGTACATTTTGGGTATTATGTTTCTGAAAGATATCACACAGTGAACAGGTAACACACTAATAGAGATCAGTTGATATAATTCACCCACTGTATTGGTTTGTTAATGATTTGTAACAAGTATATATTTAACAAAATAATAGCTCAGATGGTGGGAAAACGGCTAAACAGTTATAAGAACTTGTTGCTCTTGCAGAAAGCTTGTTTGATTTCTAGACACTGCATGATTGTTTACAGCAGTCTGTAACTTCAGTTTCTAGAGATCCATTGCCTTCCTTGGGCATTGGTATGCAGCAGGCATGCATATGGTACAAATACATACATGCAGACCCAATACCCATACACATAAGTTAAGACTAAAAAAAAAGAAAGACCTATCAGTTTGTGGGTACTATATGTCTTTAAAGTAACAAGTATCCAGTGATTCTTTTCTGAGGGTTTACTTGATACAAACTACTACTCATAGGATTCACTCTTTGGAGCTTCCAGAGAAAAATCTGCCTTCAATGTTACACAAGTTATCAGTCACACTTTCTACATTTGTAGGATTCAGTTTTTTTCTTCCTTAGTAACTGTAACCTGTGATCCCTTCAGTTCTTTGAGCTTATTCACATTTCTTCTCATAAAATTTAATGTATTTTGAAATTAACAAGTGTTTTAGCTAGTGTTCTATTGCTCTATTGCTATGATGAAACACCATCATGAAGGCACCTTATAAAATGAATCATTAACATGGGAGTTTGTTTACAATTTCAGAGGGGTAGCCCATGAACATCATGGTGGAGAGTGTAGCAGTAGGCTGGAAGATGTGGTGCTAAAGCAGTAGCTGAGAGGTTGTATCTTATCTGTAATTTTCAGGCAAAGAGAGAGAATAGGCCTGGCTTGGGCTTTTCAAATCAATGTCAAAACCCACATCTAGTGTCACACCTCCTCCAATAAGATCACACTTCTTAAATGTCCTAAACAGTCCAATAAGTGGGAACCAAGCATTTAAGTATGTGAGTCTAGAGGTCTGTCTCCACACAAATCAATATAAGTAAGTTCCCAGGGTTTGAATCTCTGTCTCAGTTTTCTTCCATTAAAAGTTTTCAGCTTTCAAAGAGTTATATTATTAGAATTGGCCATTCAAATAACTTGTGCCTCAAAAAAAGTAAGACTCATTTGAAAAAAAATACCAAAGACCAATCTAAGAGAGGGAAGAGTGATAATATGTGCAAATGGGGTCAAAACTCTGAATGTGATATCCACAGAAACAGCAAATCTGAGCTAGTGAGAGCCAACTGACTCTGGACTGATAGTAGGCAAACCTACATAGGACCAAATTAGGCCCAATAAATTGTGCGGGACAGTTGTGAAGCTTGGATTGTCTGTGTGGTGACTAGCAGTAGAACTGGGACTTCTTCCTAGTGTTTGAACTGGTATCTAGGAGTACATTCTTTTTTGAAGTGATACCTTGTTTAGCCTAGATATGGAAGGAGAGCTTGCCTTTGCCTTGAAGTGAAGGGTTAGACTTTGTTAATTCCCCATGGAAAGCCTTATGCTTTATGAAGAATGAATTGGGAGGTGGGATGGGAGGAAGGTGGAAGAAGTGGGATGAGGGGAGGGAGTTGGAATGGGGATGACTATGTAAGCTGAGAAAAGATTGTATTAAAATATTAATAAAAAAGAAATATACCCAAAATTTTCAAAACTGAAGCTCCATGTTTTCAAATCTAAGGAAAAGAAAGAAAAATACCTCAGAATAAAAGATGAATTTTGTTAGGTGTATTGTGTGTCAGTTAGGTGTATTGTGTCACACACAATATCATTAAGCTGATGACAGAAATTACATAATAATCCCATAAGAGTTTATAATTACATATGTTAAAGGGTTATTTATTTAGGCGGTAGACCCACAGATCACAGTCCTAGATCACATCCTCTACACAAACGTGTAATAGGAAGCAAACCTAATATCCAGAAATGAAAGATAAAAGTGAGAGCGTGAGCACATGCTTTACAGCTGCATTTATAGTATAAGAAAACACACCCAAGTGAGTTGACATCTTAAAGGCTATTGGCTGGAGGAGCTCCCACAGCACCTCACCTGTTCGTTTAAATATCTTATTCCAGACCCAGTACAACACTATGTACACTAGGAACAGTTATCAAGTATAAAGTTAGAACTACAACCAGCATAAACAATATTAAGCAAGGAACATATCCTAATGCTTAAATGAGCATATCTTAAGGAATCTAAGTCTTCTATTGGAAATGGCGTGGCTAGATCATAAGAGGATGGTAACTATGACTATCTAATCTTTAACCTCATTGAAGACCCAAGAAGGGAATAAATATTACTTGAGTAATCAGGAAGTGCAGTTAAGTAACTTCCAAAATGGACAACAAATGATAGAGGTAACTGGCTACCTGGGCAATCACCCAAAGACTCATTTGCAACATTGGAGCAACCAACTTTAGATAAGGCCTAGAGTAACTGACAGACCATTTTCAGAGGCAGGAAAAGTTTCAAAACCATCTTACCCTGTCTTGGAAAGATTTGATAGACTTTTTTCTTATATACTGCTTGTCCTATCTGGACATTGCTCATTTTGTCAGTGATCGAGGCATGGGGAATTCCTTGTCCAAAAGCGAGTTTCTCCAAGAAGAAAACAAACTTCAAGTGAAGTGTCTTTGGTGCTCATCACTCTCTCAGGAATAGAATGGTGCTGCCAGGAGTAATTGTGTCTCACATCAACAGAATTCTAAGATATTTAAAGGTCAGGTTCTTCAGATCTTTGAAATATCTGAAGATAACCTATCTATGCAGAATAAAATCTTCATATATCTAAAGAACCTAATTAGTCTGACTGAAAGTATAACAAGCATGAATGACTATTGATCTATAATACCTAATACCTATATAACTTAAACATTAAGACTTCGTATTATAATGTTAAACAATCTTTAAACAACTGTGCAGAAAGGGGAACAATAACCTCAAAATGTAAACAATGTATAAATATCTTGGTCAGATGTAGAAATATATAATGCTATATGATAAATATATCCTAAAATTGTATCTGTGTATAAAATGTCTTAAACAGAGGTAGAACCATGCATGCATACAATGTGAAAAATAGCTATGTATAGGTGTACAAATATTATAAATAGAAGTAACAAATATAATTTGAACTTGTATCAATTAACAAGACACTATACAAATGTAAAATGTCCATAAATAATAGCTCACAAGTATTCACTGTATTACTCACTAATGCTATTATTAGTGTAAGTTTACAATAATTTATTTATTATCCAATTCAGTTTTTCTTCTTTTTTTGAGACCTCTAGGCCAACATAATTTCCATGCCAATTCCCAACCCTATACGAGAAGTAGTTAACCCCCAAATTGTGTCTCTAACTTTGTTTGGGGGAGTGGACATTATCTTCTAGAGTTGATTCCAGCTGTCATGGGGACGGTATTATTTCTAAGGGATCCTGTAAAAGTTAAATGATAATTAAGCTTTAAATCTGCTGTTTTGTATAATTGCAAATGGTCTCTGAGTGGTTGATAGTGTTTTTCTGAAGTTTTTATTTAGTGTTCTGGCAAGAACATTGTAAGAAAGTCCACCATTTACATAGCTTTTACCTAAATACTGGTCTCATATTTGCACTATCAGCATCATGATGGCACATAAAACAGGTGGAGTCATTTTTATGGGGCCCCAAATATTTCCTGAAAGCTTCAAAGATTACTGCAGGAAATCTGTTGTTCATTTTTTAAAATTTAAACATAATTCATATAGACATATATCCAATGAAAGATATGATATAGAAAAATGGGTATGTGGTGTGGGACAATTGTCTATATCCTGTCAATTATGTTTTAAATAAGCGCTGATTGGTCAGTAGCTAAGGAGAAAGTATAGTCGGGATAATCAGACAGGAAGTAGATGCAAGTCAATGAGAACAGGGGAATTCTGAGAAGGAGGAAGCTCATTCCTCCCAGTCCTGTCCCAACCATAGAAGAAGGAATATGTGATTGCCCTGCTGTAAAAGGTACTGAGACATTTGACTAGAATAGATAAGAATAATTGGTTAATATAAGTTATAAGAGTTAATAAGAAGCCTGAGCTAATAGGCCAATCAGTTTGTCATTCATATAGACTTCTGTATGATTTCTTTGGGGTTAAATGGCTGTGGGACCTAGTGGGTGGAGAGAAACCAGGCATGACAGAAAACGTTAGCAAACCCAGACAACAAATGGTGACAACGTATAGACAACTGTATCCACATAAAGTCTGACAGAGCTTGGGAAGAAATTCTAGATCGAAAAGAATAGAGTAAAGCATGGCTTATTGATAGCAGCAATTTCTCAGATGGGCTCTTCTTGCTAGAGACAAGCATACTCATTTAAAGGAGGCTTCCTGACTCAGCTTTAGCTGCAAAACCCTGCAGCTCTTTAAGAGGTTCTGCCACAAAAATACTTAAATGGTGTTGATAAAAGCTGACCGCATGCTTTTTGGTTTTTAGTGATAGCAAGAAAAAAGCTACACCATTTTAAAATGCCAGATTTTTGGGCTTTCCAGCCAGTGCACACTCTGACTCTTTGAGGCAGAATGTCCAGCTACAGAGAGAGCATTTGAGTGTTGTTTGTGGACACACTGTTGCAGTTTGTTTTCTGATAAGGACGTTAAAATGCCATAGAGTTGTGGCAATAAACATGGCTCTGACCAGTACTTCTATGAGCATTGAATCTCAGAAAGCTGAGAAATGAATTGGATCCAGCTTCAAGCCATGGCTTTATTCCTCTCCATATTGCTTAGCAAATTAAAGACTCATGTGGTCAGAAAAAAAGAGAAATATACAATAAAGATGGAGTCAAAGATGAAGAAAACCTCCAAATGGTTTATTGTGTGTTAAAAAATATATGCTGGCTTGGGAGAGAGAAAAAAAAGGTTAAAGTCCTTAAAATAAAAAAGAAAGAAAGAAAGACAGCAGTTGGGTGTGGTGATACACACCTTTAATTCCAACACTTGGGAGACAAAGGCAGACAAACCTCTCTGAGTTCAAGTGTGGGGGCATATACCTTTATTTCAAGCACTTGTGAGGCAGAGGTAGACAGATCTCTGTGATTTCAAGATGTGGTGGCACAAGCCTTTAATCCTACTCTTGGGAGATAGAGGCAGGCAGACCTTTGTGAATTCAAGGTGTGGTGGAACACACCTTTAATCCCAGCATTGGGAGGCAGATCTCTGTGCCTTCAAGGACAGCCTGGTCTACAGAGTGAGTTTGAGGTCAAAGATACACAGAAATCCTGTCTCAAAAAGCCCAAAAGTAAAAATAAAAGAAATAAAGGTTAAAATAAAGCCACATAAAAATGAAAAATACATAGAGAGTCTGGATACAGTGTGTTATTATGTTCTCTTTGAATTGTTTGAATGCTGAGGAAGGAGCAACAGCTGCTAAAAGATATTTGTTTATAAATGCTGCTGAACTAATCCAAGATAGGTATTTTGAAAATACCTTGACTTCAAAATTGAAGTAAAAAGTTATGTTACTTTGGAGAAGAGATTTTGCTTTTGTTTCTACAGAAAACGAGAAACTGTTGACTTATTCTGAATTAAGAAAAATCAGGTTTTATCAAGGAAGACCTCCTGAGAGATCTCCAGTAGAAACAGATGGCCCAGATGTCTGAGTTCTACATCCAGAACAGATTCAAGATGCTGCCTGAGATGATCAAGACCCACAGGATACTACAGTCAGGACTTGATCATAATTCTCAATTTTCTTTAGGTCCCCATAAGTTACCAGGTGTCCACGGGGATGTCCCCAGCTAGGTCCTTGGACAGCAGAGGAGAGAGTGCCTGAACTGGCCTTGCCCCATAATCACACTGATGATTATCTTGAATATCACCATAGAATCTTCATCCGGTGATGGATGGAGATAGAGACAGAGACCCACATCAGAGAACTGGACTGAGCTCCCAAGGTCCAGTTAAAGAGCAGAAGGAGGGAGAATATGAGCAAAGAAATCAGGACCGCGAGGGGTTGGTCCACCCACTGAGATAGTGTGCCTGATCAAAGAGGAGCTCACCAAATTCAGGTGGACTGGGACTGAAACAGCATGTAATCAAATTGGACTCTCTGAATGTGGCTGACAATGGGAGCTGACTGAGAAGCCATTGATAAATGCACTGGGACTTGTTTCTACTGCATGTACTGGCTTTTTGGGACCATAGTCTATTTGGATGCACAACTTCCAGGCCTGGATGGAGGGGGGAGGGCATTGGACTTCCCACAAGGCAGGGTACCCTGCCCTCTGTTAAGGCTGGAGAGGGAGGAAGGAGGGTGAGTAGGGAAGTGAGAGGGGAATGGGAAGAGGGGGAAGTTGAAATTTTTGAAAGGAAAAATTAAAAATTAAAAAAGGAAATAAAAATCAAAATAATAATAAACAAAAAAATGAAAAAAAGGTTATAAGCAACTCCAACCAGCAGGAATTATACTAGAAAATTGTACCCACATTCCCAAATAAATGGACTATGGATATTCTTAATTTTTTTTAAAAAAGTGGTGGAAGTGGTGCTGGACCGTTGTCTATATTCTGTCAATTATGTTTTAAGTAAATGCTTATTGGCCAGTAGCCAGGCAGGAAGTATGTTTTTTTTATTATGTATACAACGTTCCTCCTATATGTACTCCTCTATGCCAGAAGAGGGCACCAGAATCTCATTACAGATAATTGTGAGCCATCATGTGGTTGCTGGGAATTGAACTCAGGACCTCTGGAAGAAAAGCCATTGTTCTTAACCTCTGAGCCAATCTCTCCAGCCCCAGACAGGAAGTATAGGCAGGATAAACAGACAAACAATAGAGGTGGGTCAGAGAGAACGGGAGAATTCTGGGAAGGAGGAAGCCCTTTCCTTCCTAGTCCTGTCCCAACCACAGAAGAAGAAAGATGTGATTGTCTCACTGAAAAATGTACCTAGCAATGTGGCTAAGATAGATAAGGTATAAAAGTTACTAAGAAGCCCGAGTTAATGGGCCAATAAGTTTATCATTAATATAGACCTCTGTGTGATTTCTTTGGTTCTAAATGGCTGTGGGACCTGGTGAGAGGACAGAAAACAGGCAGGACATAAAACCTCAATAGGTATGGATAAAAGTAAAATATTTCCTTAAAATCTATCCTCTTTCTGTTCCATACCATATGGCTCCTGACATGAGAAAGAAATTCTGAATTTTTCTTATAACAATGTGCTTGAGTTTAGAGAATAGCCATCATCAAACTTTAAAGCCAGCTCTGATTTTTGAGTACAGATGTATACATGTGCAGATGATCAAGTATTACCACGCAGATGATATATCAAAAGTCAGATTTCCTCTCACTTGTTGATTCTTCATGTGTAGGAGGGTTCTTCGGTATTTCTGTGCTTTGATTGGTTAAATAAATAGGATGCCTGGCCTGTTAGATAGGACACAGCCCTTAGGTGGATGGAGTAGACTGAACGGAAGGCAGTGAGAGAGAAAGAAGGTGAGAGAGATGCCATGATACTCCCGCCGCTGGAGATGGATGCAGGTTAGGATTTTCTGGTAAGTCACCACCTCGTGGTAACACATAGATTATTAGGAATGGGTTAGTTTTAGACATGAGAGCTAGCCAAGAAAAGGCTAGTGATAATGGGCCAGGCAGAGTTTAAATGAATATAATTATCATGTGGTTATTTCGGGCATAAGATGCCTGGCGGCTGGGAGACAGGCACCAGGAAAATGGCCCCACTTCTCAGTGGCAGGACACAGCCGCCCCCATTTACAACATTTATGGATAGCTAGCTTCTCATCTTTAGGCATCTAGATGTCCTAGTCTCTTAAATCTTTGAAGATGAGTATTTTCCTTCAAGTACAAGAACAAAACCCTGCCCTAACCCTTATGAGGTTTTCTTACCACCTGTATGATTGTCACCTCTGTGGATGAGCTGTCATTTCTCTTTCACAAGAGGTTTCTCTTTCTAAACAGAATCATTATTAATTTTGATGGTATGCATAGTTTTTCATCTCCTATGGAAACAAGAGCAAAGCCCCTTCTCTGACCTAGCACATTTCCTGGTTTCAATTGTGAAGTGAATACATCCTTGATATATACTGGCTGATTTAATTCAGAAGTTTTTTTCTTTTATCCAATGTCTCTCTGCTGGTGTTGTTCCTTTCTCATTAGTGTTAAGAAAATTCAAGGTTAGTAAATCTTTATGCAATCAATTTCTTGGGATGTAATTCATCACTTTGTGTTTGTTTGCCATATTCTTTATAGCTCTATTTGATCTTTTTATAACTCCCTGACCTGTAGGATTGCTTTCTGTACCTGTAATGTACTTTATATTATAATAAACAAAAAATTGTTTCATTTTCCTAGAAACATATGCAGGGTCATTGTCTGTCTTTATTTGTGCAGATATAACCTTGATGGCCATAACTTCTAATAAATTCATGATTTCTGAATCAGCCTTTTCAGAGCTAAAGGCAGTTACCCATTGAAAACCTGAATAAGTGTCAATGGTGTGGTGTACATATTTTAAATTTTCAATTCTCTAAAGTGGAACACATCTATTTGCCCAATTTCATTCCTTAGAGTGACCTTTGGGTTACTTTCTCCAGGTAATGGTATTTTGTTTTAGAAACAAAGAACTTCCAGAGGCATTACCATCCCTGACTTCAAACTCTATTACAGAACGACAACAATGAAAACAGCTTGATATTGGCATAAAAACAGAGACATTGACCAATGGAATTGAATTGAAGATCTGGAGATTAGGTCCACAAACCTATGAACACCTAATATTTGACAAAGAAGCTAAAAGTATACAATGGAAGAATGAAAGCATCTTTAACAAATGGTGCTGGCATAATTGGATGTCAACCTGTAGGAGAATGAAAAT
>JAQHUG010000392.1:1355184-1368780 GCA_028555095.1 Dicrostonyx torquatus | reverse complement strand
ACGATTCCAACTTGGCTAGCTGAAACAGTGCAAATCTTTTACAACATTCTGGCCAGACCTCCAAAAAATGCTCAGAGACTATTTGCAATATTACTAGGTATTAATCTTGAAATTTAACCATCATTTTACTTTCACAGGATCCTTCAGAAAGAACTTTGCCCCCATGCCAGCTGGAAGTAATTCTATAGGACGACATCCCCTCTCCCAGTAAAGTTAGTTGTCGGGTTTAGGGACATCATTTAAGGGTTGATTATAATTAATATACAGTTAAGAGTGGTGGTAGGAATTTTATAAGCTCAGGGATCTTTTTGAAAAAAAAAGGGGAAAAATTGGATGATGGGATTAATTGCTATTTGTGAGTTATTGTTTATAAATAATTATATTGGCATAGATTCTTGTATATGGATACAAAGTTAAATTATATTGAATATTGTATGCATGCATGCTTCTACCTCTGTTTAAAATATTTTTGATGTATTGGTATATATATATATTGATATATTTACCATATTACAATGTACATTTCTACCTCTGATTAAGATACTTATATATTATATATATATATATATATTTACCCTATTGCAATATGTACTTGTTAATTGTTTACATTTGGAGGGTCATTGTCCTCATTTATTATGCAGTTGTTCATTCTCTTAGTCTTTAAGTTAGATAGGTATTAGAATTGAAGACCAGCTGGGCGGTGGTGGCACACGCCTTTAATCCCAGCACTCGGGAGGCAGAGGCAGGTGGATCTCTGTGAGTTCGAGACCAGCCTGGTCTACAAGAGCTAGTTCCAGGACAGGCTCCAAAGCTACAGAGAAACCCTGTCTCAAAAAACCAAAAAAAATAAATTGAAGACCAATAGTCATCTATGTTTGTCATATTTATAGTTAGATTAACCAGGTTCTTTAGATATGTAGATATTATATTCTGTATAAATAGACTTCAACCTCTTCAAAGAGCTCTAGAAAATGGCATTTATTCTAAACTAGAGTTCTGTGGTAAAGAGACATAAACGCTCCTGGCTACAATGATCTATTCCCGAGAGATTGTTGAGCACCAAAGACACTTCACTTGGAGCTTGTCTTCTTCTTGGCAAAACCGGTCTCTGGGCAAGGAACTGCCCATACCTCAACTACTGACAAAATACATAGTATCTGGAAATGGATAAGCAGAACTGTCAAATCCTGCCAAGACAGGGTAATATGTTTTTGAAAAATTTCTTGCCTTTAAAAATAATCTGTCAGTTATTCTAGGCCTTGGACAAAGTTGGTTGCTTCAATGCTGCAAACGTGAATTTGGGAGATTGTCCAGGTAGCCAGTTGTCTCTGTGATTTGTTGCATATTTTGGAAGTTGTTTGATTGCAGTTCCTAATTACTCAGGTAATGTTATTTCTCTTCTCAGTCTTTGATTGGGTTGAAGACTAGATAAATGTAGTTAGTTACTTTCTTCTCATGACTTGGCCAAGTTATTTATTATACAAGACTTAAGCTATTTAAGAATAGGATATTTTATTTTTACTGAATATAGTTTTGTAGTAAGTTTAGAACTTTCTTACTTAAACAAAAGGGGGAGGTGCTGCAGTAGCTCTCTTGCCTTCAGCTAATGGCTTTTGAGATACAAACCCATTGGGGTGTGGTCATTTTTAAAAAGCAGCGGCAGAGTTCCACTAGCTCTCTTGCTTCCGGCTTCTATTCTGATTGCTAGACTCTGTTTCCTGTTTGCTACCAGAGGACTGTGGTTTGGGACATTGATCTGTAAGTTTTATCCTCTCCAATAAAATACCTTTTTAAATCAAACTGGTGTAGGGCTGTTTTGCGTCTTTATCTTACACCTGTCAGAATGGCTAAAATCAAAAACATGATAACCTATGCTGGAGAGGATGTGGAATAAGGGGAGCACTCCTCCATTGCTGGTGGGAATGCAAACTTGTGCAACCACTTTGGGAATCAGTGTGGCAGTTTCTCAGGAAAGTGGGAATCAATCTACCTCAGAATCCAGCAATACCACTCTTGGGAATATACTCAAGAGATGCCCAACCGTACTACAAAAGTATTTGTGCAACTATGTTTATAGCAGTATTGTTTGTAACAGCCAGAACCTGGAAACAACCTAGGTGCCCCTCAGTGGAATAATGAATCAAGAAAGTTTGGAATAAATATATACACATTAGAATACTACTCAGCAGTAAAAAACAATGACATCTTGAATTTTGCTGGCCAATTAATGGAAATATAAAACTCTATCCTTAGTGAGATATCCCAAACACAAAAAGATGAGTATGGTATGTACTCACTCATTAGTGGACCCTAGCCATAAACAAAGGACATTAAGCTCATAGCTTACATATGCCTATTTTAAAGATATTATATGACTTTCTTAAATAGCAATATACCACATTTCACTGAGCTTGTTTTATAAGACACAGTGCCTTTTTAAAGATGAGATAACAATTAATTCTGTTGAATGTAGTTGGTTTTTTAGATGATAAATATAACACAGGAGAGAGCAGGTTATTCAACTCTAAAACTATTCTTGCCTTAGTTTTGAGAGAATTAAAGAATAAATAATGCATGAAAACATAAAACCAAGAGTATATATGTTTGTGTTCTGTGAGAAATATCACAAGTTGCCAGTATCAGTTGTAATACTGAAGTAGCATACAATTTCCTTGTTTCCTAGTTTTTCATATGGAAACAAAATTAATTTCCTAAAATATGTTCCCCCTTTTATTGTTGTCCATTTCTTCTTACTTCGTCTTCAGCTAGGATTTCTTTGCATGGAGTTCGTGGTGATTAAGTTGTTATATGTTCTTACTTGATGGATAAGGAATTTTTATGTTTCTTAAGACATCCAAATACCATTTAGTCACTGTGAAGAAAGCCTTCCACCTTTGTTGTCTTGGTTATCATCCTATTTTAGGTCAATTTTCCCTATATTTTCCAGATACATAATTGTTGCTAAACTTTTAAAATTTTCCTCAGTTGATTCTAAATACTCTAAATTCTACAGAGAAAATATTACCTTACTTGGAACAAATTGTGTCCAGGATCATTTGACCACATACACTGGATTTCTTCTTTTGTTCTACTCAAATTATGAGAAAGGTATCCCAATCACCAAAGATAAATCAAATTTATACAGAAAATATCCTAGGATCAGCATATAGAACTAACTATAAATATTTTTCTTGCTCTTGGCTATAATTAGGTATATAATTTGTTTTTATTGTTCATTGTGTTTAACACTTAATGATATGGTTCAGACGTGATATGTGTAAGTAAGTTGCATGTTCTTTCATCATATTATCTGGGTTTGATAGGAGTATAGCTCTTTGTTCATCATTTGCTTAGTCATTTAATTCTACTAAGATGTCTTAAAACACTTTTACATAACAATTTGTATTCATGTTATTGTGGCCAAACAGAGACTCTATTCCACTAATTTAGCTTAACTTGCAACAATAAAATTTCATAAATATAGAAACTTGAAGACAATAGCAATTTATTTCCTAAGATACTAGAAGTTAAGATAGACATCCAGAATCAACAATAACTATCTGATGATGGGTCTGGTTAATGTTTTGTAGATTTTATTGATTAATATTGACTGTCAAATAGATAATGCCTAAAATTGTCAAAAAGATAAGCTTCTGGGTGTGTCTGTGAGGGATTATCTTGATTAACTGAAGTTCAAAGATGCACACTCACTTAACAACTCCATTCTGTGGGTTGTGTTACTTGACTCAATATAAGGAGAAACATAACTGACCAGTAGCAACCATTGCCCTCTTTTTATTGCCTGTGTATGCAACATGCACAGCCACCTCAACCTCTTGTTGCCAAGATCACCCTACCATGATGGAATGAAACATAGTATTGTGAGCCAAGAAAAATGCTTCCTCACTTAAGTTTTTTTATAGAGTTATTTTATCATAGCACCAGGAAATGTAAAAGATACATAGATAGGAACTTCCTTATATGTCTTAGTATGATATGAAAGAAAATAGTAACCTCTTTGATGAGGTTATTACTCCCATTCCCCTAGGTTATCCCTTTAAACACTAGGCATTTCTCTGAAGTCTCACTTTCAAGTACTATTTATTGTGACCAGAATTTCAACTTGTGAACTTTGGGAATAGAAGATAAAATCCCATATAAAGTATATTTCTCTCTCTCTCTCTCTCTCTCTCGCTCTCTCTCTCTCTCTCTCTCTCTCTGTCTCTTCCTCTTTCTTTTTTTGATATAGTCATGTGGCCTGTCCCCGTTAAAATGCATATGCGTAAGTATGTAGATACAGATCCTATAACCACATGATTTTAGAAAGACCTGGAATCTATCTTCCAAAAGTCACAAAAAGTAAATATTGACTAATATCAGAAGATTTTTCTCTTCTGGACACTAATTCAAAGGTGCAATAAAATAAATAAAAAAGTTATATTGCCTAAGGGAATGAAGTAAGACTTCCTTGGAAGTAGGGACTTTTTGTTTAACAAATGTGACATTAAGTTCTAGAGAAAGTTTTCAGAATAACAGGAAAAACAGAAAAAAAATGATACATGTACCTTTAAAGGTTTGTACATAAAAGGCACCAAAGCATTACATATAGACAAAACCAGGACTACAAATTAAGTTCCTGGAAAATGCAACGGAACTCTTCTGCATGAAATGAGGGCAATTTTTACCCCAAATGAATTGATAGGGGACAGGAGAGAAACAGGTAATTAAAAGATTAGTAAGATCCCTTAAAAATTAACAAAAGGTATATGCATATATATTCATTAATTTTTAAGAATTCAAAGAGTTGTGTATGAGAATATATATTGACTCTTCCATGACTATACAAGCATATTTTTTTAATTTTTTTTATTGATTTCTTTTTAGCTCTACATTTTTCTTTGCCCCCCCCACCTCTCCCCTCCCCTGCAACCCTCTCCCATTGTCCCAATGCTCCCAATTTATTCAGGAGGTCTTATATTTTTCTACTTTCCATGTAGATTCAAACCATGTATGTCTTTCTTTGGGTCCTCATTGTTGTGTAGGTTCTCTGGGATTGTGAATTTTAGGCTTTTTTCTGCTTTAAGCATAAAAATCACTTATGAGTGAGCAGATATAATTGTCTTTCTGGGTCTGAGTTACCTCACTCAAAATTATGTTTTCTAGATCCATCCATTTGCCTGCAAATTTCAAGATGTCATTATTTCTTTCTAATGTATAGTATTCCCAAGTATAGTTTTTATAGCAGATATTTATATATTTTCCAAATTTTGTCTTTTAGTTATGTATGTTTTTCCTTAAAGGGTAATTAAAAGTGGTTCATTTGCAGAAAACTTTGTGCACAGACTAAACCAGTAATGGTTCTTGGTTTTAAACAAGAAATCATGTTAAGTATAAAATTATAACATATCTGTGAAAGAATAAAAAAATACTCTTTCAAGTGCACAAAGCTAGACTAAAATAAAAGCTAGAAGTTTGCTTAGGAGAATTGTTTTTCAAGGGAAAAGATTAGGATTAAATTATTAGTAAAACAGCTGAAGACATGATGGAAATTTTAACATCAGTAAGATGTGATAAAGTATTGACAAGTTGAACCAAAGCCTTTCAGACCTATGGAGTATATGCTGAAACATAGCCAAATGCCAGTTCCTTCATTGTCTAATTTCACTAATTATTTTGGGTATGAGGGGAAAATAAAGAAAGCTGGAAAATAAAACAGAATCTTATATCTAAAATTTTGATGCCAAAGAAAAATAATAAATAGGAGATTACATTAATTAGAAATATAATTGATACCATCAATGAGTATACAAAAGTCCATATTTGCATGGGTTTTATTAGAGACAAAATTTTATCCAAGATTTGGGATCGTTATTTTCCTCCTTTCCACAGCATAATGAAAAAAATGGTTTTAGTTCCTATAGTATTTCACAGTCTCAACAAGGCTATAGAAAGGAGACCTAAAGAAAGTATTCAAAAACAATGCATGAAAAAAGAACAATAAGAAAGTTAACACACTGAAGTGATCAATAATTTTACTTTGTCTTCTGAATTGTTATACTTTTCTGAAGGTACCTCCTCTACAATAATTTGTGTCTAAAGAAATTTCCTATCCTCTTAACAGAAACTCTTGAGTGAAACAATGCTCAGTCTACCTCATATTTAAGCAATAATTACCGAGATTTTTTTTATTTAAAGTGCATATTTAAATCTTATTCACTCTATTTTCTCAGTGCTTCCCAGACCTACTGCCTTCACCATCCATTCCAGTTTGTTTCCTTTTTTAACATATAGAAAAAAATGTGTAGGGCAATTATTTTTGTATGTGTGGTTCTCCATTGGACAATGGTTGACTTTCCAGCAGCTATATTATTAGTGAAGACTGTCATTTCCTCTCCAAATATCTAACACTGGTCAATATCTCCATGGCTAGTGGTAGGATTTTATGCTCTACTTCAATGTCAATACTGGAATTTGGTGTGGTTTTCGCTTACAAAAGTTTTCATGCTATTGAATCACTGAGGCAAATCTTATTTGCCCTCTAGGTATTACAGTCTCCACCCTCTTCCTCAATGATTTTTGAACATTGGGAGGGTGGCTATATGGTAAGTGTGAGCATTCTGTAGCCTCTTATTCTCTGCACCTTGATCAATTTTGGGTCTATGTGTTAATTACCATATAATTCAAATTAAGGTTCCTTAAAGTTTGAAAAATGCACTGATCTTTGGCTATAGTGATAAATCATTAGAAAACAGTTTATTGCTATGTCTGTTTAAGCAAAATATTAGTAGTCAGTTCTCCGCAGAGACCTAGGATCTATCTGGTCATATTTTCATAACCTGATAATTGATATCATCTTATTAAATGAGACTTTAATCTACTCAGAAAATGATTGAAAGCCAAGATGTGAAGATGTATAAAAAAGCACACATCCCTATAGAAACAGGTGGATTTCTGTGATTTCAATGATACATGATGAGACTCACAGTTTCTTATTCCAAAACTGGTGCCATGTCCATGTATGCATTTTATTTTGGAGATCAGGAGTTAAAAAAAAACAAAAAACAAAAAAACCTCAAGTGGTTGGTCCTAATGATCATATTATTATTATAAGAGTGGCTGTGTCTTTCTAGGCCACTATTCACTATAGCTTACAGAGTTCCCACATGGATATTTTTTATGATTACTTTTCTTCTGGTAACATGCATAGTACCTTTCATCATTATGAAAGCAATCCAGTAGAAAGAAAACTTCCAAGTCTATGCCAGTTTGATTTCTCCATGTTCAATGGCTCAAGGATGTGGTGTCTTTAGCAATAACGCCATGTTGTTAAGTGGTGTATAATCACAATCACTAGCATCAATGTGTAATTTGTTAGTGATAGGACAACTAATCCAAAAGAAAATCTGACAGAGGTACTTTTATTTCCAAGCTCTAAGGTCTATTAGAAGAATTGTTACCCATTCCATTTTGAGTCTCTTTATGTATGTGAGCATATATACTTTAGGAAGCTCCTAAAGTTTCCATTTACATTTTTGAACAATCTTTAGTGCTATTTATCCCTTCATATACTCCCTCCTCAAATCAATAATTCTCAACTACATCAGCACTAAAACATACCAGAAACATTCATTTATATCTGGATCCAATATAAAAAAGTCTTCATTTACTGATTCAGGACCTGAGTTAGCTACATTCTAAATGACCTAAATGTAGATATCCAGAGTAATAAACCAGTGCTATATCTGTATTATTTCCAAAATTTTACCTTGGGAAAAATTCTTTGGTGGAAACATTTTATAAAGAAAAATTTATGATCCCCAGAGTGTCAAACTTCATAGCCTGAGGACATGCTTAGAATGCCACATTTCAGAGTATTCAGGTGATACAGATATAGATATTCTAGGAGCACAAATTGAAAAAGCTTATCTCTCCTCACATGATCCCAATGCTCTAATTTGACCTCATGGTACATGAAAAGTAGTTATAAAATCAATATTCTTCAGAAGACTGACTGAAAATTCATGTTTCATTATATAACATTGAGTTGGATTTTGTGATTTCTGCCTTAGATGTTAACCACTTATAAAGGAGTATGTTTTTAACCATATTCCTATTACTTAAGAAAAGTTGCACAGGGTTAAGTGGCATGTACCTTTCAACCCAGTACTTCATCAACACAATAGTAACCCTAAGACAATAGTCTTATTATGGCTTCACATAGACCACTAATTATATTCAAAGAGCAATAAAAAGAGTTCATTAATATGGAATTGCTTCTGTACTTTAAAATTGATTTATACAAGTAACTGAAATGAATAACAATCATTCATCTAAGTTGATTAAATTGTTTTCTTTTGTTTGAAAACAAATACAAGCTATGCTTCAGCAAATCACACCCTTAAGGTAGTAGTGACACAACTAAGGACTTTGTATAGGATCTTGCATACATATTGCTATCTGTCTTCAATCAGGTCATTTTTTTCCTACTTTACTTTCATTATTAGTTTAAAAAAGTCCACTACTCATATATACTGCTAAAATGTAACTCTCTAAATCTCTACTAACTTTAAGCATTGTCATATTTGTGAAGCCTTTGAAGCTCAAAAATATTTTTTGCCTTTAATTTTTTTGTTTGAAGTTTTTCTTTAAATATTATTTGGAAAAGAACTATTACAATGAGAAGTCAGCAAGACCTTGCTTTAGTAATAAGAATTTATCTTACCAATGAGATGTAGAAATAAATATATAAATAAATAAATAAGAGAGTGACAACATAGGAGCACATACCATTTATATTGTATTTATGTTTGGTAATACACCTCAATGGAGAACACAATGTTTTGCCTATTTCTACACTATAATTACTTTTTAAAAATTAAGAAAGGCAGAAAATAGATGTCTCAATTAAAATATATGATTAGGTAAACTAAAAAATGCTGGAATATGAATGAGAAATTAGGAAGAGCACACAGTTATTCACTGTTGTCTTTATTGTTGAAACACAAGTATTATTAGTGCTTAGAAGACAAGCCTCAGAGCAGGCAAGCAGTGAACCTAGAAGCTGCCTGGAGCAAAAGAATGAAGAAGAGAAAGAGAAATGTTTATGCCATTGAAGTTTCCATAGATTACACATATAGCAGACAAGGAGCCATATGGTGGGGAGTGAAAATTTGGAGAAGAGAGATAGCCTAAATTATTGGGTGATAGGCAAAATTGTCAAGAATATCATGCTTAGACAAGATACAGAAAGAAGTGAAGAAAGCTTTGCAGCTTCTACTCTAATATTCCCATCTCAGGAAAGCTAAACTTAAAAATAATATATGAATCATATAAAACCCCAAAACACTTTTAGCATCTTTGGTTTCTGGAAAGGAAGTGGCTATCTACAGGACCAAATACATTTCTGGCTTTAGGCCTGAAATAAAGTGGATACTTTGGGCAGGGTTATCTTTTGAATCCTGAACTATATAGCCTATTTCTACCTTCTATTCTCACCATTACCCACTCTGAATTAGTAACTCTGACTGCCAGTATAAATTGGGGATATCATTGATCTGACTTATTACAACTGAATAGGGGAAAAGATGTAGCAGTTAGGATGTACCCTTCCATGGAGTTTATCTGAAAAGATTACAACTGTCAGATGTAGTGAGGAGAGGAAGCTTTGACTAGTGTCTGGAAAGAGACATGGTAGATAGAGAAGTAAAGAGATGAGTTATTAGCCTAAGCAAGGAATCAGGAGAATCAATTTCCTCCAAAGTCTTCTAAAATGTTCTTGACATTTAACCTAAAGCCATAGCATTTTGCTAAGACACCAAGATATGAATCTATTCCAGTGGTCCTACAGATACCTGCAGATTGTTGCACAGGTCCACCTTGCCTACCAGACTCATGACAAGGACAACTATCAAATGGATCTTCAGATAATGCCAGCACCAGCAACTGGGACCTTACCTCTCCAGGTTCAAAAGGGCACATACAGAGGAACTGATATCTGATTTTAAATGGTGTATCTGCTCTCATGTCTCACTGATTTGAAGAGGGATCCTAAAAATAAATCCCACACTAGCTCCGAATTGAGAATAATAAAGTGTTATTTATTTAGGGGTAGACTCATAGATCATACTCCTCTGCACACACAGGGGTATGGAATGAATCCAGCAACCAGAAAAGAGCACGAACCCATGTGTTTATGTTGGTATTTATAGTATAAGTGGCCATGTCCAAGTGGGCTGGTATCTTAAAGGCTACTGTCCAAAGGAGTTTCTACAGCACCTCTCCTTTTGTTTATATAAGAGAATTCTAAGCCGAATATAAAACTATATACAATAAGAACAAATATCAAGTATAAAATTATAAATACAACCAGCATAAGAAATATCAAGCAAGAAGTATGTAATAAATGTTTCAATAATTATTCTATTCTAATGAGTTTAAATCTTGTATAATAAATATCTTGCCCAAGTCATGAGAGGAAAGTAACTACAACTATCTAGTCTTCAACCCCAATGAGCATCCAAGAAGGGAAATAATATTACTTGAGTAAACAGGAAGTGCAATCAAGCAACTTTCAAAATGTGTAATAATATTAGAGACAACTGGATACCTTGGAAATCACCCAAAGTCTCATTGGCAATTTTGGAGCAACAAAGTTTGACTAAGACCTTGGGTAACTGACAGACCATTTTCAGAGTCAGGAGATTTCTTAAAACTGTCTTACCCTGTCTTGACAAGATTTGAGTCTTTTTTCTTGTATCTTGCTTGTCCTGTCTGGACACTGAGAATTTTTTCAATGGTCGAGGCATGGGCAGTTCCTTGTCCAAAGGCCAGTTTTGCCAAGAAGAAAACAAGCTCCAAGTGGGGTATTTTTGGTGATATATTTATGTATAATAGATCAGTGCTACAAGGAGCAATTGTGTATCACGTCAACAGTAGTATAATTTATTTAAATATCATATTCTACAGCACTTTGATATGGTTGAAAATTACCAATCTGTTCAGAATACAATCTCTATGAATCTAAAGAACCTGCTTAGTCTATGCTTAGTCTAACTATAAGTATGACAAGCATGGACTACTGTTGACCTATAATACTTAATACGTATATAGCTGAAGTCTAAGACTTCATATTAGAATATTAAACAATCTTAAAAAATTGTGAAGAAAATAAGGAAAATGAGTTCAAAATGGAAACAATATATAAGTATCTTGATCACAGATAGAAATGTATAGTACAATATAATAATTATCTCTTTAAATTGTATCAATATATAAAATGTCTTAAGCAGAGGTAGAAGCATGAATGCATACAATATGACAAAATATATTTGTCTAGGTGTACAAACATTGTGAACAGAAATAAGAGCATATTCAATATAATAAGTATTATTTAATTTTGTATCAATATACAAGAATCTATAACAATGTAAATTGCCTATAAATAATGGTTCACAAGTATTTACTGTATTACACCCTATTATTAATAGTGTGAGTAATATCACACTATTGTACCTATTATCCTATTATCCCAACTAATTTTCTTTTTTTTTCATAGAGATCCTTGAGCCTACATAGATTTGACCCTAACCCCAGCCCTATAACAGGTAAAACCAACCCCTAATTGATGTCCCTAACCCTGAGGACAAAATTTTGTCAGGGGATAGGATGTAGTCTTCCAGAATTACTTCCTGCAGGCATGAGGGCAATGTTATTTCTATGAGATCCTGTAAAAGTAAAATGATAGTTAAGTTTCAAGATTGCTGTTTTATATAATTACAAGTAGTCTCTAAGTGTTTGGTAGGGTTTTTATGAGGTTTGCATTTGAAATTCTGGCCATCATGTTGTAAACACGTATACCATTTCAGCTAACTAAGTTGGAACTATCTTGAGCAACTGGCAACCAAAACTGTTTGCTATCAGCATCATGATTCCATATAAACCAGGTGGAGTTGTTGTTCTTGGGCCCTGTCGTCTTCCTGGAAACTTCAAAGATTACTGCAGGGAAATACATTGTTCATTGTGGAAAACTTGAACTTTATTTATATAGACATATATTCAACAAGAGATATGATAGAGTCAAAAATAGATATGGAAATAAGTAAAAATTTTTCTATATTCTTTCTTCTTTCTGTTCCATACCAGATGGCTCCTGACACAGGACACAAACTCTGAATTTTTCTTTTAACAACATGCTTGGATTTAGAGAATGATAGAACCATCGTCCAAATCCAAAGCCATCTTTAATTTTTAAGTGAGTTATGACTATTATTCTGGTGTGCATCTCATAAGTCATCATTCTCTTTGCTTGGCTATCCTTTCTGGATAGTTATCTTTTCTTTATATATGAATGTCCAGGGTCTCTTGACTTTTTGAAGATGAGTACTTTCCTGCAATGACAAGAACAGAACCGTGCACCAACCCTTAAGAAGTGTTCTTACCAACTGTATGGTTGTCACCTCTGTGGATGAGTCTTCATTTCTATTTAGCAAGAGTTTTTTCGTTTACAAATTGAATATTTATTAATTTTGGTAGTATCCATAGTTTTTCTTCTCCTGTGGATACTAGAGTGAAACCCCCAAAGTAGCACATCTCCTGGTTTCCATTGTGAGGTCAACACATACTTGAAATACACCAGCTAATTTAATTCAACAGTTTTTTTTATCCAATGTCTCTATCCTGCTTTTATTCTTTCCTCATCAATATTAAAGAAATTCAAGGTTAAGAAAGCATTATGTAATCAATTTCTGGGGGTATTTTCTATCGCTTGTTGTTTGTTAACATATCCTTTATAGGCCAATGTGATCATTTTGTACTTGACTGATCTGGTGGATTGTTTGGTAGATCTGTAATATGCCTTATATTATAATAAGCAAAAAAAGTGTTTCATTTTCCAAGTGATATATGCTGGATCATTATCTGTCTTTATTTATGCAGGTATATCCATGTTGGCCATAGCTTCTAGTAACTTGGATTATTGAATCAGTCTTTTCTCAGTTCAAAGCAGTTTGCGATTGAAAACCTGCATAGGTATCAATGGTGTGGTAGATATATTTTAATTTTCCAAAATCTACAAAGTGAAAAACATCCATCTGTCAGAATTCTTTCCTTTGAGTTTCTTGTGGGTTACTCCTTGCAAGAAGCAGTGTTTGGTTATAGAAAGAGCAAGTAGAACATCTGTGTATAATCACCTTATCTTGCTGCCATGTAATAGAAAATTCTTACTTTAAACATTTGCTATTGACATGATGTTTCTTATGAAATT
The DNA here is from genome assembly GCA_028555095.1 of Dicrostonyx torquatus. Lineage (NCBI taxonomy): Eukaryota > Metazoa > Chordata > Mammalia > Rodentia > Cricetidae > Dicrostonyx > Dicrostonyx torquatus. The sequence continues at coordinate 1,355,519 of JAQHUG010000392.1, read as the reverse complement.
CTGATGCTTTCCATACACTTCCAATCAATAATTGATCAATTTCTGCATTAACTTGTGCTAAAGGACCTGGCAGACCCACATGGAATCAGATGTGGGTTATGTATATGAAAAAAAGCCTATTCCTAATTATAACTTTTTTTTGTTTTGTTTTGCCTTTCATTATTTATTTTTTTGTCTTTTTTTTTAATTGTTAAAAGAAAAATTTACATTTACTCCCCTTGTTCCTGGCCCTCCCGCTCCCCCACTAGCCCAACGCCCTCCCCCTGGTACCTTAAGATGGGGCAGGATACCCTGCCCTATGGGAAGCCCAAGGCCCTCCCCCCTCCATCTCGGTC
>JAQHUG010000392.1:1337616-1348041 GCA_028555095.1 Dicrostonyx torquatus | reverse complement strand
TCACTTACCCTCCCGGTTGAATGGCTGAATCAGGAGCCCTCTCCAAGGGTCTGCCGCAGTCAGAAGGGCAGGCTTCTGTGCTCCACAAAGCCCTGTGGCTTTGTACAGGCACCCCTTCCCCTCAAGGCCCCATCCTGGGAACAGCCTGAGTTCCTTTTGGGAACCGAGTACCCCACCTCTGATGAGGCCAGATGCTTGGAAGTGAGCTAAGGTGTGCTAATCAGAAAAGCTATTAGGAAGGAAAAGCTGCCTTAATGGCCTGAAGGTTTGGGGGATGGGTGGGAGTCCTTAGTCCCCTCTGGGGCCAGACACCTAGATGGCTGGGCTGGGAGTCACTTACCCTCCTGGTAGAATGGCTGAATCAGGAGCCCTCTCCAAGGGTCTGCTGCAGTCAGAAGGGCAGGCTTCTGTGCTCCACAAAGCCCTGTGGCTTTGTACAGCCACCCCTTCCCCTCAAGGCCCCAGCCAGGGAACAGGCTGAGTTCCTTTGGGGAACCGAGTACCCCGCCTCTGATGAGTCCTGATTATATCTTGAACCTGAATGAATAATGAAGTCAATTCTGTATCATACAGCATATATTTAGTGGTTTCTTTTTAAATGTAAGATAATTCTTTCTGCATATTGTGAATCAGTAACTATATTGAGAGGTTCTTTAAAATTCCTTCATACCCTGAGAATAGCAAATAATCTGCCTTTATGGACAGAATTACAAGAGCTTTGTTTCACCTTACTAAAACTTCAGATTTGTAACCTGCTTTTTTTCTGATTTATTTGCATCAGTATAGAATGTATTGGCTCCAGTTATTGTGTCACATACAATTTGTGGAAGGATCCAAACAGTTGTTTTTATAAGGTTAATTATATCACTTTTGGTATAATTGCTATTACTCTCTCCTTAAAAACTAGCAAAAGCTCTTTGCCAGGGCTCATTGTGATTTCCATATATTATTAATGTTGAAATAACCAGACTAGCTAAGGATCAAATAATTATATTTTATTTATTATAAGGGGGAAACTCACAAAATTGGAAAATGAGAAATCCAAGCACAGAAATGTCCCTTGGAAAAAGGTACAGAGACAGAAAGAGAGAGAGCACCTGAAGGTGTACACATTTTACCTTGGGAGCCAGCAACACCATGCCTTAACTAAGATTCACCTCTTAAAGATAATTGGTTAACAAGGTTCCTCACATCTCCCCATTTTGTTTAAACAAGAATGATCCAAATCCAATACTATAGGAACAGATATGGAATAAAAAATTACAAAAAACAAGCAATATTAAGCAAGGAACATAGACAAATGTTTTAATAAGCATTTCATTTTAAGGAGTCCAAATCTTGCACCAAATATAAACTTAGCTAAGTCATAAGAAGAAGGTAACTTTGACTAATCTTCAACCCCATCAAGGGCCTAAGAAGGAAAATATTACTGGAGTGGACAGGAAGTATAATCAAGTAGCTTCCAAAGCAAGCAGAATTTGACAAAACAATCAGCTACCTGAGCAATCACCCAAAGTCTCATTTGCAACATTAAGCAACCAACTTTGGCTCAAGTGTTACATAACTTGAAGACCATTTTCAGAGGCAGGAAATTTTACTTTTTCAGTGGTTGAGGCATGGGCAGTTCCTTGCCCAAAGGCCAATTGTGCCGAAAAGGAAACAAACTTCGAGGGGGGTGACTTTGGTGCTCAACATTCGGTGCTCAGGAATAGATTGATGCTGTCAGGTGCAATCATGTCTCATGTCAACAGAACCCTAAGTTATTTAAATGCCATATTCTACAGATCCTTGAAGTGGTTGAAGAATGCAATCTCCATGTATCTTAAGAACCTAATAAATTTGACTATGCATAATAAACACGAACAACAATTGATCTAATATTTAATACCTCTATAATTTAAAGATTAAGGCTTCATGTCAGGATATTAAATAATCTGTAAATAATTGTGCAGCAAATGTGGACAATGACCTCAAAATATACACAATGTGCATTTTGTTCAGAGGTAAGAATAATATATAATGCAATACAAAAATATATCCTAAAAGTTATATCAATATACAAAATGTCCTAAACAAAGGTAGAAACATGCTACAATCTGACAGAATAACTTTGCATAGGTGTACAAATATTATAAGCAGAAATAACAAATATAATTTGAACTTGTAATATATACAAAACTATACCAATGTAAATTATCCATATATAATAGCTCACAAGTATTTACTCTATTATTCACTATTATTATCCTTTTTTTAATAAACATAGTTTCCACCCCAATCCTCTACCAGATACATATAATAATCAACAACCACTAAACGGTTTTCCCAACCCTGAGGCCAAGCTTTTTGGGGAGAGGGGGAGTCGTCCTCTAGAATTGCTTCCCACTGTCATGAGGGCAATGTTCTCTTTATGTGATCATGCAAAAGTAAAGTGATGGTTACGTTTCAAGGTTACTGTTTAGTATAGTTTTAAACAGCTTCTGAACAGCCTATAGGGTTTTTCCAAAGTTTTTATTTGGAGTTCTGGCCAGAACATCATGAGACGATGTATCATTTCAGCAGCTGGTATCCAAAAACTGGTCTTATATTAGCACTATCAGCATCACGATGTCATCTCAACCAGGTAAAGTTTTTCCTGTGGTGCCCATCTTCTTCCTGAAAATTTCAAAGATTATGTCAGGAAAAGGATCGATAGGAAAATCTATTGTTCAACTTGGAAAACTTAAACATTATTCATAGAGACATATATTCAATACAGACTACAATATAAACAAAATAGACCTGGAGAAAGTGAAATATTTTCTAAAGTCTTCCTTCTGTCCCATACCAGATGGCTCCTGATATGACAAAGAAACTCTGAATGTTCCTTTAAGAATAAGAACAAGTTTGTGTTTAGAGAATACAGAGCAATTGTCCAACTCAAAAATTATATATATATATATATATATGTGTGTGTGTGTGTGTGTGTGTGTGTGTGTGTGTGTTTAAATGTATGTGTATCCATTAGGTAAATCATGTTCCTTTTTCTCGATGATTCTTGGTGGATAATTATTTTTTCTTCTGTCTGCATTTAAACATCCAGTGTCTCTTGAATTTTTTGAAGCTGTGTCTTTTCCTGTAAAGATAAGAGCAGAACCCTGCTCCACCCCTATATGCCTTACTTACCACCAGTATGGTTGTTACTGTTGTGGATGAGCTGTCATATCTGTGGAACTACTGGCCACCACACTCGCACCATCAGACACTCATATATGCCAGACTGCTGCCCATACCTGCACACAGGGAGATGAACTCCCAGTGGGACTAGGCTGCCTGCCCACGCCTGCACACTAGGGCCAGGATTTCCATATCCAACATGTTAGGTACCACCTGTTGAAATACCCAGACTACCTAAGGGTAAAACAATTATAATTTATTTAGTATTAGGAAAAAAATTAGGAAACAGGAAAATGGGAAATCCAATCTCAGCAATGTCCTATGGGAAAAGGCAGAGAGAGAGAGGGAGAAAGAGAGAAAGAGAGAGAGAGAGAGAGAGAGAGAGAGAGAGAGAGAGCACCTGGAGGTGCACAAATTTTAACTTGGGTCCCAGGGAAGCCACACTTGAGAGAGAGAGAGAGAGAGAGAGAGAGAGAGAGAGAGAGAGAGAGAACCTGGAGGTGCAAAAATTTTAACTTGGGTCCCAGGGAAGCCACACTTGAACTAAGAACAACCGAACAACCTCTTAAAGCTGGCTGGTTAAGAAGGTCCCCCATCATTTTAATTTCATCAGTAGTAAAAGGTAATATAATCTCTTCAGGGTCTAAAACTATTACTTAATAAAGTCTCAATTTTTCTTTTTTAATTAATTCAGAGACTTTTCCCATATAAGTTTTTAATTTTTTACTTGGTTTATGTAGTAAAAATATAAGATAATATTTTCTAAGATAATATTTTCCCTTTGAATTAAAATTCCTGTAGGAGAAATTCTGGAATGCAATTAAGATTTGGATTTGCCCTATCCATGTATGCCTCCTATAATTTCTCCTCGATGATTGTAAATTCATTTTAACTGCTGCTAATTCTCTGGGACTATTTAAGTCTTTGTCACCATCTAAGATTTTGTTTAAATGAATTATTAGGTCCGGTGTTATCCCAACAGCCAGTTGTAGACTGGAAATGTCTCCTAACAATCTTTGAAAATCATTAAGAGTCTGGAATTGGTCTTTCCTAATTTGTGCCTTTTGTGTTCTAATTTTCTGTAAATGTATTTTGTAACCTAGGTAATTGACAGAATCTCCTCTTTGTATTTTTTCAGGAGCAATTCCTAAACTCCATTTGGGCAAAACTTTATTTCTTCAAGCATTCTTTCTATAAAATCTACATTTCTATCAGATAGTAAATGTCATCTATGTAATGGTAATTTATAGATATATGAATTGATTACTCATTGTTTCTAAAGGCTGACTTACAGGGTGGGGTTATTTAGTATATTCTATGGGAGGATGGCCAAATGATATTGCCTAGTAGGTTTAGAACTATTATAAGTAGGCACTGTGAAAGAAAATTTTTCTCTGTCCTTTTTTGGTAAAAATATAGTGAAGAAACAATCCTTTAAATGAGTAACTATAAGAAGCCATCATTTAGACAATAGGGAAGGCAAAGGAATTCCAGATTATAGAGGGCCTATAGGTTGAATTCCAGATTATAGAAGGCTCATAAGTTGAATTCCCTTGTTCACAGTTCTTAGAAGTGTCACCATTCTCCATTTTCCAGATTAATTTTTTAACAACAAATATAGGAGAATTCCAAGGGTTGGTTGATTCTTCAATATGTTGAGCATGTAATTGCTCCTGTACCAGCTGTTCTAAAGCCTTCAGTTTGTCTTTGCTAAAAGCCATTGTTTAACCCATATTGGTTTCTTAGTTAACCATTTTAATGGTAACGCCATTGGCACCTCTAAAGGTTTTCTAGTTGCTTTGTCTTCTTGAATATACTGAATGATTGGTGATCTTTGTGTACAGTAACTTATAATATCCTTCAAAGAAACTAATGTTTTTGGGACTGCAGGAATATTAATCTGGGTATTTCATTGCTTCAGTAGGTCATGACTCTATAAGTTCACTGTGATATTAGCTATATATGGCTTCAGCCTTCCTCTTTGTCCTTCTGGCTTTAGGCATTCAAACCATCTCATTCTATATTTCGCATGAGATAGGATTCCAATACCTAGAAATTGAACATCTACCTATTGAAGATGCTAATTTGGATGCCAAGATTCTGGTATAATAATACTCATGTCCACACCCTTGTCTAGTAATCTCTTAACTACAATGTTATTTATATGAACTCTTAGCTTTGGTCTTTGATCATTTATAGAAGTCTTCCAAAACATATACTTTCTATTTCCTATTGGAATTTCTGATTTATCCTCCATGTTTATTCCATCATCCATGAAAATATGTTTTTTTTTACACTAGACAATGAAGTTTACAATTTTCCTGGTGAGACATGTTCTCCACATTGACAGGGAATGACTGGACCACATTTTTATTTGGGGGCTTGGAAGCACCTTCCCCCAAGGAGTTTCCTGATGGTATAGGGTTTCCTTGTCTGTCTTTTGTTGATCTACATTCATTGGCCTAATGTTGACCTTTGCTACATCTTGTACATAATCCATTGGAGACATTACTTCCAGGAATTCCTTGTCTACAGTTCCATCTCACGTGTCCTATTGTACTACAGTTAAAACATTCAGCATTTTGATGTATCTTCATACCTTTGGAAATTGCTTCTCTTACCAAAGCCTCAGTATCATAGTCAAATAACTTTCATTGTCTGTATGAACTATTCATCCACTGGTGCTGAACTAACTTTTAAGGCCAAAGTATCTTTTTGTATTTTAAGTTGACATTTTCAAAAGCCAGATACTCAATAGGTACTCATCTAGTTTCTGGGTCTGCTACTCTTTATTTGTACAGTCTTAGATAAGCTTTGTAAAAAGTCACTAAAGGGTACTATCTTACTCTGTTTAACCCATGCATGTGATTCAATTCATTTTCCTAGTTCTTGAATCCTGTACCAAGCATTTAAGAATACTGTCAAGATTTGTTCTTCATAAAGAGCTCGATCCTATGCATCAGCATGAGTGACCTTGCCAAGAATTTGATCTTGAGAAGTCTCAAATCCTTTTGCTTTTCCATGTTATTCTAAAATTTTTGCCTCTTTGCAGCAATAGCACTTCCACAGTAGTTGTGGCTCATCTTCTAGGATTGCTGAAACTAACTGAAGCCAGTCTTGTGGGGTAGACTTATTGCTAGAAACCTGTGACTATACTATCTTCCTAACAAATGTTAAAGGCAAACCATACGATATTACTCCTTGCTTCGATTCTTTTATAACATTCATACCTATAGGTCTCATTCTACATTCTTTGGATCCTGTTGGGAACTTAGAACTTAATGCTTTTTTTATAGATGATTACAGGATAGAAAGCTGAAACCCTGGGAAAGTCATTTCTGAATCTGACAGGTAATGGTGATTTTAAATCCAGTCCTTGTACCTTCTCTCCCAGGTCATCAGCTCTGATAAATTAAATTTCCTCAATCCTTTCAAATCTTTGTACTATTGTCTTTTGTAAAGCCTGAATCTCTTTGTCTGTGTATATTTCAAGGGATTTCATTGAGACATCTAGTCTCTGGTCCTCACACCGAACATGTGTGTCTAAGGTATGTATGTAGCTTTTTCTTTAAAGACTTGAACATTATTTGGCTAGCATACAGATTGCTTTCCTGGAGAGATACACTATGTGCTAGCCTACCATGACTTTTTAAAAGATTTTCATTGTCAAATTTAACAGTTTAAATTCTTTCAGATAATTTCTTTCACTCTTTGACATTGATTGAATTTTCTCTGTCAAATTAGTATTCTTCTCATTGGTATTTTTTCAGCTAACTTTTTATTTTCAATGATATTAATCCTGTCATATAGCTGTTCATGATTATTCTGTAAAGAATGTATCATTTCTAAAAGTGCTTCATTTTTGGCTCTCTTATCAAACCATTTTCTTAAAGATATAATAAAAAAGAAAACTGTGTCCTAATATGCAATAAATGGATGTATCAGAAAAACCATATAAGCCTTGCAGAATACCATCCATAGTATAAGCAAAAGGGTTATTAAATTCCTGGATGATAACATTGTCTGCAATTATATAACTTTACGTTTATTGATTTATTTATTAATCAAAGAGTTACCTTTGTTCTGAGATTTCAATTGTTGTAGGTGTAATAGTCTGTATTGGCCAGCAGGTGTCACTTTTGCAGTACATGGCAAAGAGATGTGACTGGTGGCAGAATGATCAGTTTTGCCCCACTTTGGTTTCGCACATTAGTGCTTGGTGAAATATTGACAAATTAAAACAATTAAATCAATTATGTACATGGAGGAAGGAAAACAGAGCCCATGAGCAGGGAGCACAAACCAGAAGCTGGATAAGTCATAATGCTGAAGGAAAAGCTGCAGTGGTGGTGCGGCATGCATGATCCTTTGCAATTTCCAAGTCGCCATGCTTGGTTCCACTGTGGTGGTATTTTGCAACAAACCATGTAGTAGTGAAATCAAACCAAGTAGGGAGGGATGGGAGACTTTCTGGGATGCAGACCTTTTGGGCATTTTAGATCAATCCACCCAGTAAGCATGGAGTTGGGGTCCACATGGGTACCAGATGAAAATGGACACTAAAAAGAAAACCCATACTAGCTCAGAATTGAGTATTATAAAAAGTTATTATTTAGGGGTAGACTCATAGATCACAGTCATTTTCATGATATGGGAACAGGAACAGAATCAAACAGCCTGAAGAGAGCATGAGTGCATGCATTGCATGAGCATTTATAGCATAAGAGGCTGGTATATTAAAGGCTACTGGTTGAAGCAGTTCCTACAACACTCAGTTCACTTCTGCCATATCTCTACAACCAGGGCACATCACCATCCTATTTATTCCAGCAGTTAATCACCCTTCTCATGGCTAATCACATTCATAGGGCTGATAATAATCTATTTTTAATCCCAGCAACCTGCCTTCTCAGCCCCTTCAAGAAACAGATGCCTAAAGTCTTCAGGATTACAGTTAACTGAATGTTTGTTTCTCAACCAATACCTGCTGCTAAATGTTAGTCCACCACTTCACAACTCTCCCCTTCACCACATCGTTCCATGCACACAGGAAGTAGCCAGACTTGAACCAGTGCCCCTGTACACAAATAGTTTGGAATATTCAGGTGTTCTGTAGGCAGAGATTGCTTGTTTGTTCCCCAGGTGCCCAGAGCTCAAATAATCACACAGAGACTGTATTAGTTACATTATTGCTTGCCTATCAGCTTGGCTTCTTATTGGCTAGCTCTTATATCTTGAATTAACCCATTTCTATTAATCTACATATTGGCACAAGGCTCATGATTTACCAGTAAGGTTATCTGGCATGTTTTCCTTTTAGCAGTTACATAGTGTCCCTCTGATACCACCTTCATTCCTCCTCTATCTGTTTCAATTCCTTCCTTACACTATTCTGCCTTTCCATAGGCCAAAACAGCTTTAGTCATTAAACAATAAAAGCAACAAAGATACAGAAAGACTCCCCACACCATTTCCCCTTTTCCATCAAAATTAGAAGGAAGGTTTTAATTTTAACAAAGTACAATTATATGCAATAAAGTATTTATCAGGTAAGAATTATAGTTAAAATATTTATTTAATTTACATATGTCTCATTAAAGAAAATACTCTATCATATATTCTATATTTGTGAGTCTAAAGATTTATATCTAACTTATCTTTCATAATTATAACTATCTTTCTTCAAATTCATCAAAGTCTCCAGAATGATATAATATTACCAAGTAAACAGGAAGTGCTTTGTAAGAAACTTCCAAAAGTCTAGAATTGACAGAGATATTTCACTGCCTGGACAGTAACACAAAGTTCTTCCATAGCATTGGGGGCATTTGTCTCTAACTTATAGGCTCATAGTTTCTGGCAGATTTTTCCATGAAGCAAGAAATTGGAAAGACTGTTTCATCTCTATTGGCAGTTTATTAGTAACTTTCTTCTGTATCCTGCAGAATGTCTGGCAGACTCTTTTATGAAATAGGAACCCCGAAGAACTGTCTCAACTTTAGGCTAGTACAATAGTCATTTTTCTATGGGTCCTGCATGTTCAGTTCATGCAACATAATATCAAGCATTCCAGGCAAGAGAAGTTTCTTGCCCAAATGCCTGATAAACTCCATAAGGAGACTTTTCAAGGACCATCACCTTTGTGATCTAAATTGGTGCTGCCATGAGTAGATGTATCTCATTGTCATAAAAAGTCCTAAATTCTTAAAATATTTTAAATGCCATATTTTATTAGCTTTGATAGGCTTGAAGAATACTTATCCATCTGATATATATCTCTATATATCTAGAAAACTTAATATGACTACAAGCTTGACTATTACATATGACTATTATAGATAGTTATCTTTTATCCTATATTTCTTAATTATACATTACATTTTTAAATGAGTTTCACACACCCCTCTGGTGGTTTAGAAATCATGATAGGATCTAAGAGATACACTACCCAGATCAAAGTCCCTGCAGGGAGTTCAGGAAAACTATTCATGAAAGTGCAGTCTAGTTCAGCATGTTTGGAAACAATAGTATGTTGATATGACGAACAGTAAGTGGTGTGGAACTCTCTTGTGCCTAGAAGATGAGTCATGCATTCTTTAGAGACTTTTTAGAGTACAGGGGACTATAATGAGTAGGTACAAGGTATCAAGCACTAAACTTTGGTTTTACTTTGATTTGATTGTTGCTCTTCCCTAGTTTCACCTCTTCCATCTTTGGCAGAGAAAGTATTTGGCTTGCTTTTTGTTTGTTTGTTTGTTTTATAGGAACCTGTAGTTAGAAAACTGAATATTTTAGAGTAAATTCGAGATTTGAAAGAATCTTCGGATGTTTTGAAGAGGGTGTACTTTAAAGTGTTTTTTTTTTTTAAGACAGAGTTTCTCTATGTAAACCTAGCTCTCTTAGAACTCACTCTGTAGACTCGACTGGCCTAGAGCTCCGAGAGATTCTCTTGGTTCTGCCTCCTGAATGTTGGGATTGAAGGGGTGTACAATTATGCCTGGCAAGTGTTAGAATTTTTAAATACTGTGGGGGAATTTTTATTTAATATTACGATATTTCTATTAAAATGCTATGTTGGGGGTTTTGAGAAAGAATGAACCTAATTGAATACATTTGTTTGTCAAGATGACAGAGAATCAAGGGCCCGGCAGAGTGCGGCAGGCCCTTGGAGAGGGCTTCCGATCTACCCACCCCCACTGGAGGAGAAGGGCCTGGTGGAGTGCAGCGGGCCCTTGGAGAGGGCTTCTGATCTAGCCACCCCCACTGGAG
>JAQHUG010000392.1:1312886-1332095 GCA_028555095.1 Dicrostonyx torquatus | reverse complement strand
TGGGGACTGACTGAGAAGACAATGATAATGGCACTGGGACCTATCTCTTCTGCATGTATTGGCTATTTGGGAACTTATTCTATATGGATGCACATCTTCTTAGAACGAGATGGACGGGGGAGGGCCTTGGGCTTCCCATAGGGCAGGGGATCCTGCCCCATCTTAGGGGCGGTGGCGTATTGGGGAGCTGGAAGGCCGGGAACAAGGGAAGCAAATGTAAATTTTTCTTTTAACAATAAAAAAAGATGACAGAGAATTATGCTGCATAGATTTATGTCAGCTTGACACAACCTATACTCATTTGTGAAGAGAGAACCTCAGTTGCTAAAATGCCTGTATCAGATTGGTCTGTGGGCAAGCCTGTGGAGAATTATTATTATTAGTAGTAGTATTTATGTGAAAGGTCCCCAATTATGGCAAATTTTAGGGTAGTTTTAATGGGTAATCAATATTTTTTTTCCTTTGAATGAGAGTCTGTGGAGCATGCATGTGTGTATTTGTGTATACCTGTGTGTGGAATTACAAGTAGAAATCAGTTAACAACTTTAATGGCATACTGAGAAACACCATCGACTTTTTCTAGACAGTTTTTCATTGGCCCAGACCTTAGTTATTCAGCTGTATTAGTTGGTCAGTTAATCTCAGGAATCCTCTAGTGTCCAATTCTTCAGCACTGAAGCACATGCCACTATATATTGGTTTTTGTGTGAGTGTTGGGTTTAACTTCAGCAACCCCTAGCCTAAAATTTTAAAGTGTACTTTTAAAAAAATATTTATTTACTTATTATGTATACAATATTCTGTCTGTGTGTATGCCTGCAGTCCAGAAGCGGGCACCAGACCTCATTACAGATGGTTGTGAACCACCATGTGGTTGCTGGGAATTGAACTCAGGACCTTTGGAAGAGCAGGCAATACTCTTAACCTCTGAGCCATCTCTCCTCCCCTAAAGTGTACTTTTAAGACTGTCTTCATTAGACACAAACTGTAATACTTAGTCAGTGATCTATACTTCTGTGAAATCTCTAAAACTAACCAGTAGTTTTTCAATTAATTTTAATATGGTTTAGAGTCTAATGCTCCTTCTCTTATAAAATTTTCTGGGACAATATTGATTTTTAATGTAAAACTTGAGTCTCATTTTCCAGCTGAATCTCTCTTGTTTGCTTTCCCCATGATACCCTCTAAAGCAGAACAACCAGATATTACTTCCGCCAATAAATCTGGATTCTAGCTATTATACTGATTTTGGAGACAGTACATGCTGTACAATGCAAGTAGATTAAATCTTATTTTTTTCAGTTAACTTTCTAGAGTATATGTGCTTTTAATGTGGCAAAAAATAATAACATAGCCATTGGAGACTTCAAGAATCCTTTAGAAAAATGCAGAAATGTATCCAAAGACATATATCTTTCTGTGATGGCTTGTGTTGTATCTGTTCTCTCTCTCTCTCACACACACAGACACACACACACACATACAGACACACACACACACACACACACACACACACACTTTCTCCATCTACTTCTTTCACTATTTCCAAGGTGACTCAGTCATAGGAATGTTTTAAATTCAACAAATCTTATTTTTTTTTGTTACAGCACTTCCTCTTTTATATCTTGGCACTCTTTGTGGGGGAAGGTGCACTTTAAAGCCATTAGCTATTAGTGGTTGTTGTCTTAAAATACTTTTGTGTCCCTGTTCAAGGATTTTAATCTACTCTTTCTTAAGATCTAAAGCTAAACTCTCCTGACATTGTTTTTGTGTCTTCTATATTTCACTGAAGAAATTTCATGTCCAATTTCTCCTGCAAGATTTAAAGTTGGAATGAAGATTTTAATGAACACACACACACACACACACATTGGCATTTTCACATTTATAAACATAGGTTTCAATAAATAAATGATTGGCTAAAAATTCTACTTTGAATTCTACACAACGATAAGCTCTTAGATTAACTCTTTTAAAATAAACAACAACATATTAGCTACTGTCGGTGATTTCAATAGGTTTTAAAGATCAAACCAGTAGTAATTTGACAAAGGGATGAAGGGGTTAAATAGTCTGTATTAGGAGTCTTGTGTAAATGAATTATTTGGATAAACTGTAGAATAGATTTTAACAGTGCTTAAAAATGAAGTTTCCTGTCCTTAGGAAAACTATATTTTAATTTCCTGAAACCTAATTTTGGTATTGTGTCCCTGTTTTCCTCTTTGCGCAAATATAGTACTTTCTATACTACATGCTGGCTAGTTAAACTGTCAAACTATTGCATTAGATATAGCATGCATTTCTTCAAAAGTTAATGCTTTTTTATAGGAAATCAAAGTGTTACTATATAACTATGATTTTAAAAATGTATCTATCTACCTTTCAAAAATAGAGTCTTTTCTTGTGCAATTCATTTTTATGTTGTTACTACTGCTACTGAACCTCAGGTTTTAGCCCCTTTCTGGTTCATCTGCATGCTTCTGATCTTACTCTCTTTACCTGAACACTTTTTTTTTCTCAGAACATTGCAGAAATTCTCTTTCTACTTACTTTTCACATGATGCTATGCTTGGAGGGGGCAGTGCCATACAGTAAAAAAATCAAACAGACCTCAGAGAAGCTGAAAGAGTTTAATTCAGAGCCTGAATCTATCACTGACTAGCTGTGTTTCTGTGCACAATTAACTTAAACTTGGAGTCTCCCATTTATGTGATAGAAGCAATGATCAGCTTTAAAACATAGTCACTGTGGGATTTAAACTAAATAAAATACTTCATACTTCTGGAGAACATTGGCTGCTATTATTTTTATTATTAATAGTTTTGTTACAAAACTGGAGAGAAATATTCAGCTAGATCTATCATTTTATATAAGGATATTGCAATCAGATTTCACTATTGTTCCCAATTGCCTCTAAGGACTAAGAAAATTAGTCAAACCTTTCTCTTTTTCCCTGAATGGCTGAAATAAATCATCTACCTAGGGAGTCAGGATAGCTATTAGCTGATTAGTTTTCCCATAGATGTTGACCTTCCAGTAATCTATAAATAGTGGGGTGGGGTGTTATTTATTTCTTCAAATGAATCTTTTATTAAAGGCTTTAATGGATGAGATAAAATCCCTGTGTGTTCATGTGAAAGTATAAATAGAAGTACAAAAGTGAATTTCAGCAGGAGACTTGTAGACAGCTACCATGAATTTTCCCCCTTTAAGCAATATCTTATGGTTTTAGATTTTAGGAGCCCTTCCCCCAAGCAAATCAGGGAGTACCAAAGAAGAGTGTGGGCTGTTAAAAATGTTATTGTGAAACATCATTCTGATTTCTCTTAGGGAACCATTTTGACATTTTCAGAGACTGTTTCTAGTATATTATGGAGCTTTTACTTACATTTAAGACTTTAAATACATAAAAGTCAATTGTATTTTTGTTGTATTTGCATTTAAAGAGTTCCTTTAACATATATTATATCATAGTTCATCTACAGACCAATGAATTATATAGCTTTATGGCAGAGATTAGAATTGGAAAAGTCAATACTTATTTACAAAAGTCCCTGGTTTTGCACATTTCTACATGTGATGAATATTTCAGCTTGTGGAGAAATGTAAATGGGAGGTCATGATGGACAATTATTAGTCATTATCGTTTAATATTAATTGTGACCATAGAGCATTACAGTGACTGTATGGGTAAAAGAAATTTTCTTAGTGTAAGCAGCCATCTAGTACCAGATCAAATATTGTCTAGCATATCAGAACTTCCACAGTAGGATTGGATTGTTTAGGACATATGTCTAGAGGATGTCATAGTTCATAACATATATTCATATTTTTCACTAAAAAAGGATGCACAAAAGCTTTGTATCACTAACAAAGATCTGGATCAAGTCAAATTGTTGTAATTACTATAAATTATGGAATCTACTCTATTTCACAGCTAGTTCTCAAGGCAGATTTAGATTTGCCATAGAGCTTTTAAGAATGTGGAATGTGGAATCTAGTGTATTAACAGCAAAAGAACCTAATTTCGATTCAAGATAATTTTTCTCATAATTAGTAATTTATTTTCTAAATTCAACTTCCTCCTAAGGTCCATTTTCTTAAAAGTTGCATACCTCATGTAACAGTGTATAAACTGAAAGAAATGCTGCTGATCTACAAAATGGTATGAATAGGAAACTTTTCACACATTTCCCCATACTAACTGAGCATCATTAAACTTTTCTTGTAATTCTACATTTCTAATTGAGTTGAGGTTCTTCTTAGGCATATACTTTATCTAAATATAAAGGTATGGATGTTGATTAATAGACAACATCTCACAAGTATAGGTTTGACTAATGGCTAATATTCTAAATAAAGCATTTAAAAGGTTCAAAATTTAAATTTAGACACTTCAGTATTAATGACCACTACAGTATATTTATGACATACAAATTTTTGTTATCAACCCAGAACTTAGGAGAATGTAATAGAAGTATGATTCAGCCATTATTTTCTTAAAGAAAGCAATAAATTTCTAAAATATGGGTTTCATGTGTTTTCTTAGATAGCATCTAATCATGTGTATGTGTGTGTGTGTGTGTGTGTGTGTGTGTGTATATATATATATATATATATATATATATATATATATATATATATATACTATACATTAGCTCCAGGTTATTATTTGCTACCTCTTACATCTTAATTTAACCCATCTCCATTAATCTGTGCATCACCATGTGGCCGTGGCCTACCAGCATAGTTTCAGCATGTCTGTCTTCAGAGGCGGCTCCATGGCTTTTCTCTGATTCTGCCTTTCTTTCTTGCAGCATTCAGTTTTGTCTTCCCTGCCTAGCTAAATTCTGCCCTGCTATAGGTCCAAAGCAGTTTCTTTATTCATTAATAGTAATCATAGCATACAGAGGGAAATCTCACATCATGCCTATATATAAACAGTTACCTTAGATACCTATATATAAAAAGTATGAGGATTTATTGGACTGATATGAGAAGAAACAGTTGTTTTGGCAACCTGTGATAGCATCATTTAACCTAACTTCTAACAGCTAAAATGTATAGGTATAAGAAGAATTTTGAATTCATCATAACTGCCCAAAATAGAGATTAGTTTAAAGTAATTTTTCTGAATATATACAAAATATAAAAATCAGAACTAACCCTACTTTTTTCTACTGAAGAGTTGTTTCTTTTTAATTTAAATCAACTAATGAACCAGCTGGAACCAGAAAAAATAAAAACTTGTGTAGTTTCTGAAACTAAAATAGCATCACAGGGCTAAATGAAGTATCAAAACATCTGCTGCAGTGACTCTGAACTTAGTGAAATTTTATTTGGTTGAATTCTTTACATCAAACAGTTAGTATAGATGCTGCTATATTTAATCTCAATAAACAAGTTTAATTTCGCGGGAAATAGAAACAGGTGTTCTTAATAATAGCAAGTCACCTGCCCTTAACTAGTTAACTCCAGTGAATGGAAGCCGATTGCTCCTGAACACTTTATGAATGATGCATCTATATGCTTGTTTTGTGTTCCAAAGATGTACTTGCAGACATTTTCATGATGTTAACCACATTCACTATTGTATAATGCTTTCAGTTTTATGAATTCTGATGTTAGCTTTCCTGGGAATTTACGCTTTGTTTTATGACAACATAGTATGATGAGTGTACAGTTTCCTAAACAGAAAACATCAATTAGATAAGTATTTAAATTGATTTGGTAGATGTAACACCTGGTGCTTTCAACCCAAGATTCAGTATACTTTAGTTCTAAAATGGAATGAATTTCAAAATATTATTTGTAGGTAGAATCTATATAACATGTATTTAGTTATATATATATATAGTAATTTTGTTTTTAAAATAGTGTCATATTTAGTCTTCATAATAAAATATACTTAAATGTTATATATTTAAATTCTCCCACTGAAGTTACAAGATTTGTTCAAATATTCAAACATTTCAGGTAAATTTGAAAATATCATTCTTTTCATGTGCTTCTAGTAAGTTTTCTGGTCTTTTGTGTTGTTGTGAACAACATATACACATTAGTTTTATTCTTGTGTCATTAATCATTCTTTGAGGCTTGTTCTATGTGTAAAAGTCATTTTAGATACTAAGAATAATAGAAAAACAAAGAGGAGTTTACTTTTTGCTTTCAGATATTTATATTCTAATAAATACACAGGTACCTGGGTAAATTTCAGTGTCTCCTTAAAAATTTATTCTCGTATTACAAAATTGTCAGAATTTTAGTTTTATGCTTGCCTTTCCTTTTTGATCAGGAGTTTTCTGAAGATAGAAATTGATTTCAGCATGCTACCGATGAGCTCTGTGCATTCAGTTGGGTATATACCAGACCTTTGATGTACTGTATCATTCTCTTTTAATTTTTATTTCAGAATTAATGCCTTAAAGATAAAATACTCTCAGTAAATAATGTAGCTCTGTTTTCAGTCTGCACTGTTCTATATGACAGACAGTAGCTACATATTTTGAGGCTTTGAAACAAAACTAATTAGAGCTGAGATGTCCTATAAAAGTAAAATATTCTAGATTCCAGTGACTGGATATGCCAAAAATGATATAAAAAAGTCTCAGTAATTATCTTGATTACATGTTGAAATGAATTTTGATTATATTTTTAAATATCATTTAACATTAAAATGCATTCTCTTTAAAAATTTTATTTACTAGAAAATTTAAATGACATGATCCTCTGTCTCAAAATAAAAATAGAATGAGAGCTGGAATAAAGATCAGTGATTGTATGTATGGGTACCTCCAAGCCAAACACACCAATATAGAAAAAAGAAGGGAAAAGACCAAGTGATATGACTTCCTCCCATTTCACCACAACAAAGAGAACACAAAATAGAAGTCACTCAAAAAGAAATATTTGAAATGTTTATTTTCCAGAAAAAAACATTCTACAAGATAGTCTCAAGCATTTTTCTTCTTGAAGCTTCAGAGCAAGAAGGTGATGAAAAATGTTTTGGTACTTCAAAAGGTGCTGCAAGTAGTGACAATGTCCAATCAGGCAGTTGTAGGACCAGTTCATGTCTCTGAACTTTTCATTGTTGGACAGAGTATTGCTTGGATAAAGGGTTCATCCTTAGGCTTCAAAATGTTGAATAAATTCCTTGGTAACTATTGCCAAGGAGAGAGGACTGGTTTATTTGCACATTAAAATTAAGTACAGATCCCAAGTCATAAGCCCAATAGGTATATAGAAAGAAATAATCTCTATCAGAGCCATGAAAAGCAGGCAGGTTATTGTAGATATTCAAGAAATTGCTGTTTCCTTGAGACAAATTATGTCCTTCAGTGCTTCTGTAGCTTTCAGTTGCTTCACAAAAGTGCCCATTTGCTCCAAAGACATTTTGATTTGCATCAAAAGCATTTTGTGATGCTTGCAAATCATAATGACTTGCCCCAAAGGCATTTGTGTTTGCACCCAGAGCATTTGGGCTGGTCCTGAAAACACTGGAGGTAGTCTCCAAAACATAATGACTTGTATGAAAATCATATGGGTTTGTCAAAAAACCATAGTAGTTTGGACTGAAGGTATCTGAGTTTGAACTCAGAGTATACTGGCTTACCCCAAAAGCATTTGGGCTTGTCCCAGAAGCATATTGGTTTACCCCAAAAGCATTTGAGTGTGTTTCCAAAGGATACGTGTTTGTACTGAAGACATTAGGAGTTGCTACAGAAGTATACTGGCTTACCCCCAAACCATTTGGTTGTGTTTCCAAAGGACACTGGTTTGTCCAGAAGGCATTTGGACTTGCCCCCAAAGCACATTGGCTTACCCCAAAACCATTTGGGTATGTTTCCAAAGGATATTGGTTTGTACAGAAGACATTTGACATGGCCCCAGAAGTATACTGGCTTACCCCAAAACTATTTGGGTGTGTTTCCAAAGGACAATGGTTTGTCCAGAAGGCATTTGGGGTTTCCCTCAAAGTACATTGGCTTACCCCAAAACCATTTGGTTGTGTTTCCAAAGG
The DNA here is from genome assembly GCA_028555095.1 of Dicrostonyx torquatus. Taxonomy (NCBI): domain Eukaryota; kingdom Metazoa; phylum Chordata; class Mammalia; order Rodentia; family Cricetidae; genus Dicrostonyx; species Dicrostonyx torquatus. The sequence goes on along the minus strand of JAQHUG010000392.1, from coordinate 1,324,075 downwards.
ACAATGGCTTACCCCAAAACCATTTGGTTGTGTTTCCAAAGGACACTGGTTTGTCCAGAAGGCATTTGGGGTTGTCCTCAAAGTACATTGGCTTACCCCCAAATCATTTGAGTGTGTTTCCAAAGGATATTGGTTTGTACTGAAGACATTAGGGGTTGCTACAGAAGTATACTGGCTTACCCCAAAACCATTTGGGTGTATTTCCAAAGGACACTGGTTTGTCCAGAAGGCATTTGAGATTGCTCTCATAGCACACTGGCTTTCCCCAAAAGCATTTGTGTATGCCACCAAATGAAACTGATTTACCGTGAAAGCATTTGGGTATGGTTCCAAACTGTACTGGCTTGTGCTGAATGAATGTGGACTTGCCTCAAGAGGATACTGGTTTGCCCAGGAGGGATTCGGGTTTGACCCCAGAGTATAGTTGTTTAGCCCTACGGAATTTGAGTTTGGCCACAAATCGTTCTGCCTTGCCCCCAAAGCCATTGAATTTCTCACCAAAACATTGGGCTTTACCTGAAATTCACAGGCAGTATTCCTGAAACCACTGGAACTTGCTACAGTGATATTTGAGTTTGCTTTCAAAGTATATGGGCCAGCTTTTGGGGCATCTAGGTTGGCTTCTTGAGCATCTGCATTAGCCGTAAAGTAGAAGCTTTGGTTGCCTCTTCCCCCGCAGTTGCTTTCAAATCTATCGGTTGGAGCAGCTTCTCTTTTCCTAACCACAGTTTTAGCTTTATTTTTACTCTGTTGTTGTCTTCCAGGATATTCTTTAGGGAGTGCCATTCTAACTTCACAACGGCTGGAGCCAATGTAATGGAACCTGGTTTCTAAGAACTTTCTAACAGGCTTTTCCTCCATGTATTTGATAAAACCAAAAGCTCTTCTTTTCTTTGTTTCTGAACACAGTGGAAGTTCAATAGCTTCTATCTGCCCAAATGTGCCAAAATAGGATCTTATTTTTTCTTCAGGCATCCGAGGGTTCAACCCACCAACAAAAATCTTTTTGATGGGGAATTGAGATTCAATTGCTTTAGCCCTTTTAAACTCTACTTTCTTGCCATCCACTTTGTGGTCTTTCACTTGTAACACCTTCTCTACAGTAGAACTGTCTTCAAAAAGCACGAATCCAAATCCCCTAGAGAGTCCGGTATTTGGGTCTATTTTTATGATAAAATCTATTATCTCACCGAACTGAGACAAGTATTCCAGAAGTGCTTGCTTGCTCAATTCTGGGGAAATAGCCCCCATAAATATCTTACTGGCATCCTGTTCACGTTTGGTGGCATTGATTCTTTCTCCTTCACGAAATTGGTCTTTTTCATTGTACTTTCTTGCAGCAAGGCTGGCTGTACTCATGGTAAATAGGTTGAACGGCGTTTACTTGGCTGTTGGTGAAAAAATGGCTGAGGTACAAATGGCGATGGCATTGCCATCTTCAAGAACTAAGGAGAATTGTCACTAATGACGAAATAGAAACAAACTTGGCGACTAGAATCAACACAAGGACTACTTCGGGTTCTAAACTGGTGGGGGGAGTGCCTGATTTAGCAGTGAAGGTACTGATTATCTTCATGCAAATAGGAGGCATGCCTACAAACTTTGTTTTTGCACTCATAAAGGCCTATGTAAGGGACAATTTGATGTAAAAGGAAGAAATTTTCATTCGTGTTCCTGTGTTTTCTGATTATATCTCTGAAATTTTTGTTAAAACTCTTTTTTTTCTGGAAAGTGCCTTAAATGTCCAAGAAATCGCCAGGTCATTGTATCTTTCAGGTGAGTTTCATATTAATTTTTAACTCTTTGAGGGATTAAGATGGGAATACAATGTAGGATTGAAACATTACGCCTATTATGCCTATTTGTTTCTAGGTCATACTAAAGGGATCTAAAGAAAGAATTTAAAATTGGAGTTTCACTGAGATTCATTTATGAAATTCATCCTTTTAATATTTTAAATGTATTCATAAAACGATTCTGTCATTACATTAATCCATCTCATGAATGCATTCTACTCCACACAATTTTTCATTTTATTTAAGACATCACTCATTATTTCTCCATAACCCACTCAGTAGTATGAGTGATTTTACTCTTTTACTTATCAGACCTAAATGCTTTCAGGATGTACCTATCCTGTAGTATATATTATTTTATTTTTACTCATTGTGTTGATATACTATATTTTGTTTTTACATTTCACATCAACTTCACATATTTCACTTGGCAGTTTGGCTTTGTTCCATTTTCAATAGATGCATCACACATACACACAAATAATCATGGTGTTTATTTGTTTTTTTTAAAATCTGACACTCATTGTTTTTTTTTCTTTTTAGCATGTTCAGTAAGTATCAATCTCACATTTTGCTATTTTAATGATAAAGCACTTAATATCAGAGAAATTTCTCAAGACCAAAGCTCAAATTTCAGATACATTTTTTGCCTATTTATGTCCTTTTCACTATCAATTAGGTATAATGATGTACTTTATGTCTATCACCTGCTCTTTCTAATATTAGTTTCTTTGAGAAAGGAGATTTTAAGTGTCTCCATAACTTTCCCCACAGTTTGTGTATATAATCACACTCAAGCAATTTTTTGCAGTAATTTCATGTTTATGGCATCAGTTCTATGTTTAAAATGATGGCCACTTACCTTTTCTCTCCACACTAAAAGCTTACATATTAAGCATAAAGCATAATTTTGAGACAAGAAAGGAAGGAAGTCACATTCCAAAATAATCTCTCAGGTCTTGACATTTGCAGCTAGCCACATGATGGACTTCATTCTAGGCTCTCTCTTATGTATGATACAATAGGTGGGACAAATTCAAGGTTTATATATAGATTGAAAATTGCTGCATTTTGAGATAAAATATGACTTCATAATATGCTGAAGAAAAGCTATGGATCCTTAAGGATGTTATTTTGCCAAGTCCCTCCAGGAAATGTTTGATTAAAATAAATAAATAAATAAAGCTTCATTTTTCCAATAATCATTTTCCTATTAGAACAAAAAATCCTATAATGACCTATACACATGGTATAAAGTAGCACTGAAGGCTGTTTTCTATCCCTTATCTCACCATGGATAAATCTCTTTTCAGATAGTTATAGGACAAATCAGCTTCAGAACTCATTAAGTTTCAATGTCCCCATTCCTAGTAAGAGAGTTTTTTAATAAATAAAAATATTTTATAGGCATACTAGTAAATGTTTTCTAGAGAAACAGAACCTACAGAATGGGTCTCTCTCTCTCTCTCTCTCTAGTGAAATAAAATGTATGTGTTTGACATATTTGGTCTATTAGATTGTGTGATGAAATGAGACTTTTCCTTACTCTTTTTCCTCTTCACTTTCCAAATATATATATATGTAAGTATATATATGTTTATATATAGTTATATATAGTTATATATATATATAACTATATATGTAAGTATGCTTATATATAGACAGAGAGAGAGAGAGAAAGCAAATTTATTAGAATGAGTTATAGAATGTGATCCAGCTAATCCAACAATGGCTGACTAAACAGAAAACTCAAGAATCCAGTAGTTTCTCTGTCCATGAGGCAGGATGTTTCAGCTTGTCTTCAGTAGACTCTGGAATCTTAAAGAAGTTGGTTCTAATGCCAGTGAAGGAAAGGACATGGCAGCAAGATGAAAGAAAGCTGGTAAAGAGCAAAAGCGTCTTTCTTTCGTGTATTTATATAGGAATTTAGCGCAAGGTATCATATTAAAGGTGTCTCTTCATGCCTCAAAATCCAGACTATGCACATTTGTATTTCTATCTCAAAGGTCTGAACATGAAGTGTATTCACTTACTTCAATTCAAGCCAAAAAAACTTTCACAGGTGTACCCTCCATTTTTGGATTGTAGTTCATTCAAGATGTGATCTATTTCACAAAAAATAATAGCCATCACAACCATACAATAAGTGGTACATACCTTTAATCTCCATAATTGGAAGTCAGAGGCAGGTAGATCTCTGAGGTCTAGTACAAGCTGGTCTAGAGGGAAAGTACCAGGACAACCAGGACTACACATAGAAACCTTGTCTTGAAAAATTGAAAAAGAGAAAAGAAAAGAAAAATTGCCATCAGAATATTTATCTAGTATATGTCTTCTAGGCTCCCTGATGTTATCTGTAGTTAAATGAGCTAAATTTTATGTGAAATGTAAATGTCTCATCCTCTGTGAATTATCTTCTCTTTGATTTAATAAATACTCTATTTTCATATATAACAGAAAAGTGCAGAAATAGAAATAAGGAGCAATGCTGTCAATAAAATTGAACTCTGAGAAAAATAAGTTACTTCATAAGGTAAAAACTAAATCATTTAGCAAAAATTCCCTGATCATACTTTAATTTCCTGATCATATTTTAATTTCCTTCTCCCTAAATTTTAGAACCATGTCCATATCATTTTACTTTTATTTGCTGAATATAATTCCTCACAGTTTGATATCTTTTGTTTTTCTATTTTTTTGTTGTTGAACATCTATCTCCATTTCATTTGCTTAACCTTTATATAGTTCCCTAAAAGCCTTTTCTTTAGAACCTGTTGTAATTTTTCTATATGTCAGTATTACACAATTTCTGTCTTACCATGTTCCCTAACCATATAGAATCAGCTGGCTTTATATATATATATATATATATATATATATATATATATATATATGCCTAGTCATCAACAAGCTGTAAATGGAGACCAGCCACCTATACCCAAATAATCAAACAGAAACTATATTAATTACATCTTAAATTGACCCATTTCTATTAATGTAAATATTGCCATGACTCTGAGACTTACCAGTTCAGCATGTTACTCCTTCAGTGGCTACATGATTTCTCCCTGACTCTGTTCTCTTTCCTCCTCTATCTCTGCTTGGATTTCCCACCTTGCTAAATTCTGCCCTTCCATATACCAAAGATGCCTCTTTATTAACCAATGGTAATAAAACTTATTCATAGCATACAGAGGAAAATCCCCCATCAACAAATGAACTATGTTTGAAAAAGATTATGAGTGCTTTTGTTGGAAGAAGTTTGTCTTTGTATGTCAGCTTTGAGGTTTTCAGAGCCCACATTAGGCCCACTTTAACTTTTTCTGCCTATGGATCAGGATGTAGCTCTCAGTTAATGTTCCAACAACATCTTGAATTCCATCGTGCTTCTTACCATAAAACTCTGAAACGGTAAGCAATCTTTTAATTAAATTCTTTCTCTTATAATAGTTGCATTGGTCATGGTATTTCTTTACAGCAATAAAACAGTGACTAAAACAAGGTATGTCTTCATGTTTCTGTGTTTTTCATACATATCATTGAACTTCTCCTAGGTAGGGAATGAGCATTTGTAACTTGAAGTTTCCCTACTTGGAATGAAATGCATAACATTTAACATATTTTAAACAGAAGTTCACTTAATGCTTGCTGAAATCATCTCAACAGTGGACATCAAGTGGTACATTTTTTTAAAATTTCTGGTCTACCTGGCCTCTGAGAAGATGAGTCAGTTTGCAAATTGCTTCTTGGATACTGATTTACTACAATCTGAAAAAGCTTACTTATCTTTTCCCATTTAGATAAACCTGTGAAAGAGGATGAAATTTTGAAATTTTCTTGTTTCTCAGCATTTCCTATTTCAGATAACCAAAGAATTTAGCTTTTGCTGGAATGAAAATTTTAGAAGAATTTTCTTCTCAGAGTGATGCTCAACTGATGAAGCACCTTCATGACTAATTGTTAGCTATGTCAATTTACAATATGACAGAAGAGTTGTCGTAGTGCTGATCTCTTTCTTAACTGGCAAGATTTACTCAAAAACATGACCACATGCTGTACCCTTTTATATCTTACTTAGTCTTAGAACTTGTAAATGTGTTTGGGGTCACAAAGTTCTCCTAAGACTGAGCAAGTCAATGAATCACTGAAAAAATATCCTTACTTCTGTATACACAATTCAAATCATTCAACCTACTGATCTTTAGTCAGTAATGTCACTTTGGTATATGAGAGAAAACAAATTATTACTGTAATTACTTTTGAAACAGTAAAAAGGAACATGCCATAAAGGTGTTGTCATATGTAGTTCTCTAATGAAAGCAATTAAGCTTACTTTGGTTTTTATATACATACAAAAGAGATAGAGAGAGAAACACACACACACACAGAGAGACAGACAGACAGAGACAGAGAAGTATTTCAGATGTTTAAAATGTTTTAAAATTACCCCTACCCACTATAAAGTCTAAAGAAATCAAATCTGGCCAGTGAAGTTTTAATTTTATTTATGAGAATTAGGAAATTTTACTCCAGGACACTAATGGGTTTTCGGTTTTGAAATATTGTTACATGATTCATAATGCTGACTTTCCTCATGGGGAAACACATTAATAATAATTCTGACTAGTGGTTTATTCTTATTCCACATTACTTCAAAATACATGGTTTTGAGATTTGAAATCACAGGTGGTTTTTATGCCAAGCCATGAATGAATGAGTGAATGAATGAATATTAGATATTTTGACAATTGTCAGAGGTTATTTATAAGTTTGTAATGCTCATAAAAACTGACTCTGAAGTCAAAAGACAGAAGGTACAACAGCTAGAAAGATAAATTAGAATTTGATACTACTTGGAAATAGGGAAACAATCATGAAGTAAATGTAGACTATTGTAATTTTTGTATTTGGGAAACATAGTATACCTGATTTGGGTTTGTTTTACTGTGAACTAGATTGGGCTTGAAATATTTAGAGCTCTAAATTTATTCATCCCTTGGTCATTGTTATCTCATTCATAATTGTTAGAGAATGGGGGATAAGATGAAGGATGACATATGTCTTTAGAATTAATCTGCTTCTCTTAACATGGGACTCAACCTTGGCAGAAATATGCTATGGGACCCATAAATCAGAAGTAATGTGGATGCATCCTGATTTGATATGCTGGCATAGAGCTGTCTCTATGGTAATATGTTCTTTAATGCTCTGTTGAACCTGTTCTCTTTAGTGAAATGAAAATGCATGTGTTTGACATACTTGGTCTACTTGGTTGTTTGATAAAATGAGATTTACCTTATTTTTTTCTCTTCATTTTCCACAGAAACCACCAGTGCCCATTACTTAAATTAAGTTGAGAGTATGAGCATATAGTTTGAAAAAAATGATCATTCAGGAAATGCTCTTTCCTACTTATTTTTTGCATAGTCAAATAGTGATCTAAGTGAAAGTGGTATATTAGACATAGACTAAAAAGCCATTTAAAATCAAAACTTTTTAGCAGCTTAACTTGTCTGCCATTCTTCTACTTACTTGAGATCTATTTGAACACTTACTTCACATCTCTAAATAAGAGAAATATGTTTGGGTTTAGTGTTAAATTTTCATGTATCAATACATAAAATTTAAGGTATCAATATGTCTTAATAAGACATGCACAAATATTCAAACATGCATTTCTCTTAGGAATGCTGCTTATAAAAGTCAATTGATTTATATTGTTCTCAGAGAGACTATTTTAAAGCCCTTCATATGCCAAGCAAGAATAATGAGAAAGACTCCTTCTCCCTTATGTCATATAAAAAGATGTACTGTGTATAGTAAAGGGAATTCTACTATTTGGCCTCTGAATTATAGTTTGCTTTAGAATTAGTATGGTATGTTACAAAGGAAACGTAGTAGCTAATTTGGGCAGAATTTATCACAGAAGAAAGAGAAAGCTATTCCCCCAATCATCTGTGTATACCATAGAGTCGATTACAACAGTGTGTGATACACTGTGAGTCTCACTTTTTTTTCTTCCTAATTAGCCAGTGTCATTTGGAAGAGTTGACTGTAATCTAGGAATAAACATATTTTTAAAAGATAAGTTCCCAATTTGGTGTTTTCATGTTTAATTTTTAGAAAAAGCTAGAGTTTCTTGTACTTATTGAATTCAATTAACTTCATAAAAACTGCAGTCTACTTTGATGCTTTGCATAATTTCATGATCTTAGCACTTATAGTAAAAGGGAAAGAAAATCTCTTTCTGTTGTTACATATTTTTTTATTTAATAGTTATTTGGATAAGGGTCTTTGTTCAAATTTATCTTGAATTAATTAAATCTGTATTGCATATATATTCATATATTTTAAGACTCGGAAAGTGAAACATGTTTGCATATGAATACTGAAAATGTAGAGTTTGACAATTATTGCTCAGCAAACTTGCTGAGGTTTGACAAACTCCAGGGCTAGCAAATTAACAATCCACATGAAACAAGAAGGAAATCGTCTCCAACATAACTTAGCTGCTGGTGTTGTTTCAAACTTCTAGAATCTTACCTGAGACAATTTATTTTAGACATATTAAATACAGTACACTGGGAAAAAGTATCCTGGTGACAATAATCACAATAAAGCTCAAGGTGTGGATACAAGTGTCCTGGTGACAATTATCACAATAAAGTTTATGGTATGACCTCATCAAAACTCTCTTGCAAAGTACATGTAACCTTTTCCAAAGAATGGGTTCTATTGACTAGAAAACAATGCTCAGGATAAAGGAAAGATGAGTTTTGAGAAAACATAATAGTCTAGGGGATTTTGAAGTGGTCTGTTTCTGTAGCTAGCACAGATCTCCAGGCTATTAACTACATCCATTCTCAGCTTTCAGGTTGGAAATAGGTATGCATCCCTTCCATTGAAAGAACAACCATGCATGAATAACATTCCTGGCTTTCGTAGTGTTTATCTGTGAGCACAAGAATTCCTTGCCCTCTAAACAAACAGTGTATTAGTACTTTTCTATTGATGTCATAGAACACCTTGATCATTGCAATCCATAAAAGAAAGAGTATATTTGGTTTGCAGTTAGAGAGGGTTAAAAGTACATTATTGTGGATAATTTTGGTAACAAAAGCAGACTAATGTGGGCTTCCCCTGTGTATGCTCTGAGTATGTTTTATTACCATTGGTTAATAAAGAAACTCCTTCAGCCTATAGCAGGGCAGAATATAGACAGGTTGAAAGATATATAGTAAGAGAGTAGACAGTGTCATTGAGACTCCATGTAGCTGCTGAAGGAGATAGATGCCCATAACCTTTACCAGTAAGCCACAGCCTCATGGTCACACACAGATTAATAGAAATGGGTTAACTCAAGATGTAAGAGCTACCTAGAAATATGCCTGAGTCATTGGTCAAGCAGTATTTTAATGAATAAATTTTCTGTGTGCTTATTTGGGTCTGAGTTGGGAAATGAGTGAGCAGTCTGTGCCTACAGCAGACAAAGAAGCTGGAACAGTAGCTGACAACTCCCACCTTAAACTGTAAACAAGAAGAAAAGAGAGAGGGAGAGAGAGAGAGAATATGAAAAGGCTGGAGTCCTTTGAAACCGCAAAAGTTGACCCCAGTGACATATGACGTATTTTATCCAATAAAGTCATACTTTATAATTCTCCTAAAACATCCACCAGTTGATGAACAATTATTCAAATGCCAAAATCAGAAATACATCTTATAAAATCACTATATTTCACTCTTTGTCACCAACAATTTTGTGGACATATCATAATTCAAAATGCATTTAGTCCAACTTGAAAAGTTACAGTGGTGTTTTAAAATCCAAATTCTCTATCAAGACACAAAGCATCATTTGTAAAATCCATAATCAAATTATATGTAAGTTTATAGGGAGTATACATTACTCTCTCAAAATAGGAGTTATTTTGCCATAATAAGGTATATTTGCTCCAAACTCCAAATATTTTAGCTCATTTTTTCATTTCAAACAATAGTTTTATCCTTTCAGTTTTGTCAGCTGCAACATAGATCTCTCTCTAGGAGGTCCCAGTGTCTGTGTGCAACTCTCCTTGGCAGATATCATAAATCTCTGTTATCTCCAAATCTTGGGGTCTCCAATGCAACTCAGGCTCCATGCAATGATCTCCATGCAGTATTTCGACATGCCTTACCTGAGAAGCATTCTGAAGCCACAGAGGAAATTTCCAATATCCCTTTACTTGTGTATCTTTCATGACTGTAGAGGCAATACCATTTATACAATATTGCCAAATTCAGTTATCAAATTGGAATAGACCTTGGTCACATTGAGTCACATTTGCAGATTTCATTATTCCTTTCTAAGGAGCAAACAAATCCTTAGGCCTTTTCTTTCACCAGTTGGAAGCCTTGCTAAGTGAGATATTGTGCAAATGTATACTTTTGTTTATTTTACTACAGATTAGGTCACACCATAATCTTCTTCTATCTCTCCACACAAGATTACCTAGTGTATTTTTCTTTTCATGATGTACATTTTGCATTTCTTTTTTCCTTACCTGCTTTTTTCATTATAGATTTGCATAAGAGTGATTACTATTACTCATGGTACAGAGTCAGCATAAGACTGTCTTGAAATAAGCTCCACCAAAGAAATTATTACATTTGTTTTAATTTAGCTCAGACACATTCATAGGACAATGGTAGAAAGCAGCCAAATTATTTACCAAAGCTAACACAGGAATTTTCTCCACCCCAGTTGTTAATACTGTTCTTTCTGAAACCATAGGAGCTATGCTTCCACTGTCTTCTAATTGTAAACATGACTGTCTTCTAAGGTTTACTAGAGTGGACGATATAGCTCTATTACAGCATCCAAAAACTTTTCTAGTTTAAAGTTCTAAAGACTTCTACATACCACCATAATAATTCATAGTAAGGTTATTTATAGCAATCGCACATTCTCTACATCCAACTTTTTGCTAATTACTTTTCAACTGCTGTAACAAAACATCTTGACCAGGGCAAATTATAGCAAGGTTTATTTGGATTTATGAGTTCAGAGATTTAGAGCTCTACATAGCAGAACAAAAGTATGGAACAGGAATCAGAAGTCTCACATATGGAACTGTAACCAGGAAGAAAAGAGCAAACTGAGAATGATAAGAGTGCTTGAATTCTTTTTTTTTTATTATTTTTTTGCTAGTTTTCTTTTTTATTTACTACAAGAAAACTTTATATTTACTCCCCTTGTTCCCAGCCCTCCCACGCCCCCACTACCCCACCGCCCTCTGGCTGCTTCCTTAAAATGGGGCAGGATACCTGCCCTATGGGAAGCCCAAGGCCCTCCCCCCTTCATGTCGGTCTAAGAAGATGTGCATCCATATAGGATAAGTTCCCAAAAAGCCAATA
>JAQHUG010000392.1:1289731-1307505 GCA_028555095.1 Dicrostonyx torquatus | reverse complement strand
GTCGATTTCTTCTACTTCTTCTGTAGTAGTTTGCTCAGATCTTCTTGTTGCATAATTGCTGGATTCTGGTGTTTTGATGTTGCATTTCAGATTGTTAGAGGAACTCTTGGATTGGCGCCTGCCCATCTCTTAATCTCCAGGTGGATCGACTAGTAGTAGATACTGGTCACTCGCTTTGTCTGGGGGGATTGCTCTGGTCTACTCCAGGAGATGGGATCTGAAGCAGTGGTGTTCACCAACCACCAGCCACAATCAAAGGGCGGCTTCTCTGCTGGAACCCTGCAGGTTTTTGCTGGACCCACTCTTGTCCAAGGTCCCAGCCCTGCTGCAGGTCAATTCCCGCGGGGAACCGGGGCCCTGTCAAAGGGGAGCTTTGCCCAGGGACACTCTTAGGTGTGGAACACAGAAAAGCCGGCGAGGGGAAGAGGGGGCCTCCCAATCGAGCAGAGTGCCTGGGGGCTAGATGTTGGTCTTACCAGTCCAGTTGGGCAGGTGGATCTGAAGCTGTGGCACTCACCAAGGACCTGCCACCATGAAAAGGGCGGGTTTCTCTGCTGGAGCCCTGCAGGTTTATGCTGGACCCACCCTAGTCCAAGGTCTCAGCCCTGCTGCAGGCCACGAAAAGGGCGAGTGCTTGAATCCTTAAAGCCAACCCAGTGATATACTTCCTCCAGAAGGGCCACATCTCTTAATCCTCTCAAATCAGCTATTGACCATGGACCTATATCAAATGTTTGGATTATTGAAGAAATCTCATTCAAACTACCACACAGAAATATGAAAGAAACCTATGACATCAACTTATACAGTATAGATAAATCTGTGCCTAAAATGTTTCCTCAGTTCTCTCAAAGAAATGGACATATTTTTCTTGGACAAATAAACATGTGTATTTAAACATTCATAGGCTCTGGAACTTCGTCATAAGAAATAGAACTGCAGAGAGAGAGAGAGAGAGAGAGAGAGAGAGAGAGAGAGAGAGAGGATTTTGTAGTGTTCGTAGTTTTTCCCACATAGACATTTTTCACATATCTCATCCAAGAATAAATGTGCTGACCAATAATTACCAGTTGTGATTATGTTATGGGTATGCTCAAATTTTATAAGGAAGCACATGCTTACAAATCAAAATGTACAGACCTTGCATTCTGTGTTGGATCTCTGTCTAATTCTAATCCATGCACAAAGTCAAAGCTGATTACAGAAAAAAAATTTGCAGAGTAAGAGAATTGAAGAGTTTTTGTGAGGTGCAAAAAAGGCATGCAGAAAGGATCTAAGCATAAACAATCAATACAAACTGAACAACTAAGGTGTTATTGAAAGTAGTCTGACAGATGGACATAGGATAATGCTGATTTAGTGAAATGTAGGTTAAATACAATGACAAGAGCAATGGGCAATATCTAGAACTGGAGAAAACTAGAGATTAGAAAAGAATTACAAATTCAAAAAGATGTCTCCTTGATGTGAATAGAAACATGAAGATGACTGATGTCATTTTTGAGATATATATTATGCTAAATCAGTAGACAGCTAAAAATAAGCTTTTCACTATGTATTTTGATTATTATTTGCTTATAGGTGGAAGTATCTATGCTATGTGATACTGAGTAAGCAATCTTTAATGGCCGTTATTCATATCTTTAAGAGTTCAGAACAATACAGGTCCTAGTAATTTCATAAACGTGGAATTAATAATCCTTATTTGGAACTTCATTTTGTACATCTGTCAAGATTTACATTATTGTTTCAGTAGTGTATATTCTTTACAATCAAGTATTCATCTCCTTTAAGTTTAGTATTTTTCAATCTCTGTTAATCAGGGGCTCATCTGGGTGGTAGTGGTGGATGCCTTTAATCCCAGAACTTTGGAGGCAGAGGCAGGTGAATATCTTTGAGCTCAAGGCCAGCCTGGTTAACAAAGAGAGTTTCAATGACAACAAAAACTACACAAATAAACTCTGTCTCAAAAAAACAAAATAATCAGAGTTTAATTTTCTTTGCCTGACAATTTAATATATGAATTATCTGTACATGTTTTGTATATCTTACCTTTTCTAATATAGCATCTAATTTAAATTCAATGTTTTATTATTAAAGTTGCAAAGTCTAAGCTTAAGGAAAAGTGAACTACTTTAAGTTTCAGTGTATTCAAGTATTTGACCAACATACAAGTAGCATCAAGCATAACAAACAGTATACGTACAAACTTAGGTTTGTGTTAAGATCCACAATTGATGTCTTAAGTTAGGTTTCTTATTACCATGATAAGACACGATTTCTGAAAGCAAATTGGAGAGGAAATGGTTAAGTTCATCTTAAACATCTCAGGTCACCCTAAGGTAAGTCAGGGCAAGGACTCAAGGAAGGAGACTGGAGGCCAGATTTGAAGCAGAAATCACAGAAGAATGAAGCTTACTAGATTGTTTTCATATACGTATTAAATGACACTATGAATGACTGACACTATGCACAGTGGAGTGGACCTTTCCACATGAGTCTTCAGTTAAGAAACTGCCTTCCAGGTTTGCCTACAGGCCAATCTGATGGCAAGTATTTTCTCAATAGGTATCCATTTCTCAAGATATGTATAGATTTGCAAAATTGAATGCCATGAAAAAGATTATTATTTTTATGTGGCTAGAGAAATAGTGAATATAACATAATCAGTATACAACTGGTAACTAAATAATGGCCAACCCAACTAAACATACAATTTTTTCCCTAGAAATTCTGGTTTAAGCCCTAGGTATTTATTTTACTATAAAGAATTTTTTTACATATTTGTGTATACCTATTTTTTCATTTTTTATATTTTTATAGTTTGGGATATTTACATGTGATAGACTCTTATACTGCCTATGCTGGTCTTGAACTCATTATGTAGCCAAGGATAACTTTGAACTCAAGTTCCTCCCAACTCTATGTTCCAAGTATAGGAAAGGCAGGTGTGTACCATTACTTTCAGATTCTTTAGAATTTTGAAAACTAGAAAAGTAAAGTACAATAAAATGTTTATAATTATTATAAAACTATGATTCTATCATATTATCATTACAATTAGATATTTATAATCCCTTTTAGAAAACTTTCCAACACACACATGTAAATGCATACACACGTACACACACACACACACACACACACACACACACACACCACATTTTGGATTTAGTTATTTGGGATTCCTGAAAAATCTCTAGGGTCTAGGACTTAGGCTATTGTAGAAAACACCATAAGATATTCCAAATTTGTTCTAGGGTCAGAAGCAAACTTGTGCTCTTTTTTGAGGTACAGTACTTAAATTCTAGAATCTTCCTTTTTAGAACATGAAAGTAGAGTGTGAACATTTGTTGAAAGACCAGGGTCTAAAAGAATCGAAGTACTTCCATTTATATATATTATTAATAAATCAGTTGACATTAAAATACCATGACATCAGATGATACTGTAATCATGGTCAAAAGTCCATGGTTAGGGAGATCATTCCTAAGATAGAAAGCTATAGATATTTTGATAAATGGCCATGTTGTCAAATAATTTCATGAGGTGCAGTGAATGATATGCGTCTTCCAAAGGTTTATGAATGTGAATATGAACTCCCAATCTAGGCTTAAAGAACATCATGGAGGAGGAGGTAGAAGTAAGAAACTAAGAGCTAGAGTATGAGGAAGAACGATGTAAAATGCTATATTATGGACAGAGCATAGGCATTGCATTTATGAACTCTCAACCGCCGTGGTGACTTACACAAGATCTAGCCTGTTAGAAATAAGAACATGGGTAGGGAAGGGCTCATTAGGTCCAATCCCTAGTTCGGAAGCTCTCTGTAGTTGGAATTTGCTTGGGAAGAATCAGTGTTGATTGAGGATAAAGCGGCTGATATATTTCTCATGCTCTAGTAGACACTCACAGACTCATGTACATATGAGCAGCCCTAATTGGATTTAGTGGTTTATCAAAAAAAAAAATCATGAAGTTGGAAGGGTGTATGTTAGGGAGAACATGAAGGTATTTGAAGGGGGAAATGGTCATATTTCATTATATACATGTATGAAACAATAAAAAAATACAACATTTTGGTAAGACATATGTTAAAATATAACGCATCTACTTTGGATATGCTATGACTAGAATAAATAGTTTAGAAATAACCCAGGTGTTTTGTGAAATAGTTCCTTAATTGTAGTGTTTCTAGTGTTTTTCTCTGGGAGTAAACTTGGGTAACAGGCTGTTATGAGTTCAAATCCAGATGGGTAGTAACATTCTCTGCACATATCACAGAAATGGCATATGCAACTCTGATGTGGCCCCAAATAAGTGTTTGCTTAATATGGTTTGCATATGAGCTTTTTTTAAAGACCAAGATACTTCCTCACTTTATTAATTCTCAATATGAAATATGAATATTCATGAAATCTGATGTGTATTCATGTCATAATGATTTGAGGATATATGTTTCTCCATCATTTAAAGTCACTTCCAAGAATTGGGATTTTGTCTTTTATTTCTGAGACTGTGACAGACTCTTTGGGCCTGAAGAAGCCAATGAATGTAGTTCAGTGCCATTGCTCTACCTATTGCATGGCAGAATTAGAACGTGATACCCAGCATAATATCAGATCTTTTGTCTTTGTAGTTCCTGCTGACTAGGACTTTTAAGTAAAGTCCTTCTTTCTGAAATTTCTATTATGGGTCAAATAACTAAATGTTAATTACATTGGAACAGTGAGTTGACTTATTAACATAAATAGAGTAACGTTTTTACGCCTTGTGAGTGTACTCATGTGATAATTCCAAGACATGTATAAGGAGAACTTGTCATGCATAATCATCATAAATACAGGCCCAGGAGGATTGCTAAATTCATTCTTATTCTGCCAAGTAAATCTTTCAAATGACTAAATATGGCTTGCAGGACTTAGGTATTTTCTCAGCTTTTCTGGGATTTTATAGTAATGCTGGAATCACTCAACATTTTTTAAGCTGCAGAACTTCACTCAGCTTGCCAGGTTATCTTTCTCGATCCTGGAGTTGGCCGGAAAGACCTTTATTTTAACTAGTAAACACCATTAAAAGACTGTTGTTTTTGTCTTTGTTTAGCAAGGCTTGAACTCAATTACCACAGCCCAACCTGTTAAAGTGCAGGGTAGGTTGCATGAGGTGACAAAATGTACGATAGTTCTCAAGGGACAGATAGAGGCTAAAACAAAGCCCACTACTGACTTCTACTAAAATCAGTTTTATTTTTTTTAAAAAAAATAGGGTCAAAAAAAATAAAAAAAACAACAACAAAAAAATAGAGTCGATGTGCAACTTTAGAAATTTCAGAGGCATCAGCAATAGTGTTGACTTGAATGCATTTCTTCTTTTTAAAGCTCTGCTCTGATGCAAGTAATCAATAGTGTAGTTTTGGTGAAAAAAATCCTTTTTGACAAAAGCTCCAAGATTGATTACTTAGATCAATACCATTTTAAGAACAATTCATCAAGATTGTATATAAGCAGAGAACATGATGCATTTAAACTGTTAATAACAAAAAACTTTCCCTTCCTCTACTTCCCTTGGATTATCTATTCTCCCTAAAGGGCATTAGATTTCACAGCAAACTTTAAGGTCACACATTTTCCCAAGGGTTAAAAATAAGATAACAGTTCTTCAAAGTTGTTACTTTCCTCTCCTCTCTCTGTACTGTTTGTAATTTACAAAATATCTCTGTGTTGTTCTCAGAATAATGGGCATCATGGACTTTCATGTTTTCTTTGTTTCAGGAAAACCAATACCATATATTGTGCAAGGAAAGAAAGATGAAACCCAGAGCTTTGTTGTAATCAAGCCCTTACACTTTTCAATCAGCAATCACTCTAGGGAAAGGTTTAATTGCTTTGGTAATTCAGGCAAAAGCACACATTGGGCCTGAATACCTTCAGTAATTATATCTGTAGATTGAGCTTAGTGGAGTATAAAAATTGTCCTTGTATATCAGTGTGAACTTCTAAATATCATAACAATAAGAGGCAGTTACTAGACATTACTGAAGCACTAAATTGTTTAATTCAGTCTATTTCTCCCAGTATCTTTAAGAATTAAACAATTAACCTACCCCTAATTTAAAATAAATTGGTGCACAGAATTCAGAGTAGTTACCTGGACAATTTCATTAGTTATCTTCTTTCTTGGTGGACATATGAAGAATGAAATGGGGGAAATTGATAAGCTAGGCTCTCTCTCTCTCTCTCTCTATATATATATATATGATCTATAACACCTATCAACTGGTGCCTTTAAAAGTTTAGAAGTACTTATACCTCATGTACAGATATGAACATTCAAATCTGCTTTAAGCTTAAAGACAATCCATATGAATCCACCAGGGTTTGCCATGGAACTTAAGCTCATTTTCAAAGCTTTTCCTGTATGTCAGATCTCAGTATGTCTTTCTTTAGAATTTTGCTTGAAGAGGCCAGAACATGCTATGTGAAAAATAATAATTCATATAAAGCTGTCAGATAGAAGCTAAATTACATGCTGATTTAATGTGATAAAAAGTACAATGACTATAGAAGAGTTCACAGCTTTTATGGGGAAGTATCATATGAGTGATTTTTAAAAGTCCCAGTGAATTTTACATTGAGAAAAATTACAGTGTGTTTGGGGTTTGATAGATGATTAAATTTTAAAGGAATTTTCTGTTCATTTAAAATGAAATATGTGTCTCCCAATTTTGATTTTTTTTACTAATGAGTACAAGAAGATCTTTGGTATATATTCCATTTCCACTCTCCATGGGAGACAAAACACTTCTCATTGCTTTTCCTGTACCCATAGTAGTGAAAAAAAAAGTAAGTGATGTGCCAATAATAATCTCTGTCTAGTAGTCTCTGACATTCATAGACAAGTGTACAAATCACTTTCTTGTAGCTTATAAATGAATGCCATGTATTTTAGTCCAAGGGAAAGTGGGTCATAGTTGGGCTTCGAGCAATTTTGTTGTTTCTTGCAAACAATCACTGACAATTTAAAACCCAGTTTATTTATGTTTGTGTATTAATCATTGACTCTTAAAGGGAATGTTTATCTTTCTGGAAATCAATATTCCTCTTCAGAATAATTTTTCTTAAAAGCATTTTATGTATTTCTCCCAGAAGCATCAAAAATGAATATAAAATTTCACGAATAAATATACGTTCTGCTTACAACAGTCTGTTTCATTTACTGTGTTTGGAAGTGTGCAGACTTTGGTGGTTATAATTTAGGTAAACAAAGATAGTGTTCTTGATCTAGATCAAAAATTTTCACCTGAACTATTTTTTCCCTCATTGCTGTACGAAAGATTCCTTTCATCCCCTTGGTGCTTTTCCATATATCTGGGAGAGAAAAACACATGCTGCCCTTCTTTTACAAGTGACTAGGCTTTGTTTTGCAAAGAGAAGATATTGTTTTTAATAAAAATCTAATAAAGATTTTCATAAGTAACTGCATATTATGTACAGGAAAATCCCTTTATATGGTATACTACTTTTTATAATGTTGTCCTTGTCTACTTTTCCAAATAGGCAACCCACCAACCTACCCTGCTCCACACTATTTAAGTGTTCATCAGAGTTGGCCAGTAAAATATAATAAGCCCAGGCAAATATAAAATCAAGAATTTTGTGTCCTTTGTCCCATAATATCTTCCTGACAGACAACAGAAGGAGTAAATCACTCTACTGCTAAAAAGCCCTTTTGATACTGTAGCTAAGTCATTTTATAGCTTGAAGTTGAACAAGGACAAGGAAGGTAAAGCAGTCACTCCCATCCCCCAAGACAATGTGAGAAACATCTAGAAAATGATTCCATGGTAGCCTTCCCCAAAATATGGAGACAAGTGTGCAAGTGCCTTGTTGTGCTATGCACAAGACTGTCCAGATTTTCCAGACCTAAGAAGATAACAGTGTTTTGTAATGCCATTAGACAGAATATTGTGGGGAACTTTCCTTTGGGCCACATATATGCAATTCCAGTGTCATCAGGTGCCAGCATAGTTAAAACCCTCTATATTCAGAACCAGATACACTGAGTTACCATGCAGACTTATTTGTTTTATCTTCTTGTTTTCTATTTGGGGTCTTTGTTCATGTGTGAACCCACAGCTTTGATTTTTTTCTTTGTTTTCCTTTGTGCTTTCTGAGATCACACCTCTTCCTTAAGGAGTACATACTGAAATATATATGTACTCTGAAATATGTATATCAATAATAGCTCATATAGCCAAGCAATTAAATAGCAGAAGTAAGTTAATATATATAAAAATTTAGAGATAAGACTACCTCTTACAATGAAGCAGTTGAACTGGATTTTTTAAAAAGTAAGTAGTACTTGGCAGAGTACTTAAATTTTCAACTACTCTGGAATCAGATATTACCCATTACTCAGGAGATACTTACCTAATTCTATATCTACTTTACTCTTGGTCACATACCCTAGATGATTTCCTGCTAAGACTGCAGGCACATATGCACAATTTAAATACTTCCTTCTTTAATGATCCTGGAGACTGTTTGTAAGAACTGGTAATATGTCAGTAATTGAGCTCTCAAAACATATAAATAAAACAGACAAAAACAAGAGACCACACAAATGGAATTTTAACAGAGTATTTTGTTAAAGACCAATAGTTACCCAGTTGATAATGGTTAATTTCTTTGGCGATTTATATGGACCATCTTATTTTTTAACTGCATAGAAGAGAGTCAAACCATTTGTCCCATCCTTTGCAAAATGACTTTGAAAGTATAGTTGTTCTTCATGGCTATAATTCTTTATGTTTTTAATAGTACCTGGAATGTTGGAAACATGCAGGAAGCAGCTGTTTAGGAAGCAATTACTGAATTAACACCAAACACAGAGTTTGTCATGTTTGTTGTTTTGATGAATGAAGCCAACTCACCAATCAAGAATCTAAAGTTTCATTTTAGATCTTGGCAGAGGAAAATGGATATATTGTCATAATTACCTTAATATACAGATTATAATATTTAAAAAGAATTAGGGTTATATTTTACTTCTCAATTTAATTTCTTGGATTAGTAATGTATATATAATTATCTTTGCTTTCTTATACTTCCTGAAAGATATTTTCCTATACTGCACTACCTTATTCAGTCTTCAAAAATCCCTTTGTAACATTTATTGATGGTTGCATATAAGTGTATATAGTCTTCATTAAATATGAGCAAAAGAGCTCTTTGAATTCATGAAGTTACTAACTAAATTTGCTATGCTTTTTATAATGTCATACCCTACCCTAAAGGTCAGTGTCCCTGTGAACAAGAGAGACAGAATGTTGTATGTGAACATATTTAAAAATAAAGTACTTGAAATTGTTGTGTGCAGGACATTAGTATATAGGTTAAAATTCTGAATCTTTGTTTCTGCTTGATATTCCTTTTGTTATTTCTACATATGTCTCCTATAGAAAACAAGAAACAGACTTGTATAATTCTGCTTATGCTTGTTATTTGTATATATCTTCCTTGAATACACACAGGTCAGGAATTTTATAAATGGTATTTTTCTAGGTTACAATAACACTTACCATCCTCCAAGTTAGCTATATATCTTGTATTTCATATTAAAATGAGTTATTATATTATAAGATCTCAGGAAAGCTTCAATTTGGAGTAAGAATGCACACACACAGTGACAGCTGTTAAATTTAAATCATTCCAAGTGTAACTTGCAGTTCTGAGATACATTCTCTTAGTTGTAAATTGTAATCAAGAGAGATGATTCAAGGAAGTTTATTTCATTTTCATTTTATTGCTTTAAGACAGCACCTTACTGCAGACAAGTTGGGCTTTGGATGCCTGGAAATCTTTCTGCCTCCATCATACAAAGGTTGGGATTATGGGAGTGAAATTATTTGTATGTAAGGACGACAATAGCAACCATAAAGAAAAAGCCTAACAAAATCATGTTGCTTTCAATTTTCAATTTTACCTGGAATTTTTCATTTGTTTTCAAATGTTGAGGCAGTTTTTTTATTGAAAGTAAAAACTGAGTAAGAGAAACAAAAAGAAAATTTATATAGCTAGTGCTTTTCAAAATAAGACAATGTAAAACAGGTGGTTTAGACTGACTTCACTTTATTCATATTTGAATAATTGTCAGAAAGTTTATTGTGAACTTTAAGAACCAAAATACAAAGAATGGGCAGGTTATGTCTTCATGATCATTAATAAATATAGCTATAAAAAGCAATTGCATTTGTCCTTTAAACTTTCTTTGCATTTGCATTGTTTAGGGCTTTATGGACAGAAAGGAAGTCAATTCCTTTAGACATCTTATATAACACAGAATCTAGGGAAGCTATCATTGAAGATATGTCAATTCAATATTCTGCTTATTTTTTTCATTGAACTGATGATATGACAGCCTTTTTCTTACTGCCATTGTTAAAAAATAATCATTGTGTTCTCTTCAGGAAGTAGTAATCATTTTCATTATATGGTCAAACATCTTAAATTTCTTCAAGGTAACTCAGCTCCTTCTTAGGAATCACAAACACATTGCTGTTTAAAATAGAGTAAAGGTTGTTTCCAAATATAATGTTCAGTATTTAAAAGAAAATTTCATGGCAACTCTAATCTTATATTAGTACCTTGATACATATAATATATCACGATTGGCTTGTTATGACTGAGTTGTGACACCCCCCCCCCCAAAGAGATCACCATGGAGCCAATTTTCTTATGCAATTACACAAGGTTTCCTTATTGTTTTACAGGCTTGCAAGCAGGAGCTGCTTTGTTCTGTACACCTATGCAACAACGCAATGGTTGAGGGAGAAAGGCAGGAGCTCACAGTGCAGGGGGGCCTTTAAGAGGAAAAAAACACAAACAGGGAGTTACATGCCTTGGCATTACTGGATTGGGTAGAGGGATAGTTGATTCTATGTCAAGAGGGGATTTTTGTAACTTTCTGCAAAACCACCTAGTTGTAAAAACAAAAACAAAAACAAAAACAAAAAAAAACTTGTTTGTTTAGTTTCTGATTGGCTGTCCTGGCTGTCCTTAAGTCCCTGGGCAGCCAGGTAGTTTTCGGGATTGTTGTGGTGTTTCTCTGAATTTTCAGGTACATGGGGTGGGGCTCTTGGGGTGGGAAGCTTGCTAGATTAGACTCTCACTAAGATGGGGACTGGGTTTAAAATGGGTTTAGTCTTGTCTATTCAGGTCTGTGTTATTCTGTTTGTAATTTAGTGACTATACCAGCTAATAAACTATAATGTTTATTTGTCTTCTAATTATTCATTTCATAGCATAATTAAACAGACTTTTTAGAAAAAATAAGATATTCATAATCTCATGAAATTTTCAATGATTTAAAATCTCTCATCACTAAATTGCTACATGATAACTGTAGAAAAATAAATGTTGAAAGCACTAAAAGATAGATTATTGGTTACATTGAAGGGAGCAAAATTTTAGAGAATAAGGAAATAATACGGAGTTTCTTTTTAAGGTGCTGAAAATGTAGTGCTATCATCAGTGGACATGGTTATCTGTAACTGGAACTCATTTCTCTCCCACTAGAGAGTTCCCAAATTACCCTTCTGAGTCTTAATATTAATTACAAACTGTTTAGACTCTTAGTTCAGGCTTATTATCAACTAGTTCTTACAATTTGAATTAATCCATTTCTATTATTATATATTTTACCATGAGGCTTGTGGCTTCTTGCCTCACATCTTGCTTCTCTTGGAGCTTCTGGCATCTCCCAGGCTCCACCTTCTTTTTCTCTGTATCTTTGTTTGTATTTTCCACCTAGATATATTCTGTCCTGCCATTGGTCAAAACAGCTTCTATTAACCAATGACAATAAAACATATTCACAGCATACAGACGGGCATCCCACATCAGTTGTATACATGTAAAATGACTAAATTAAATTTTACTGCATTGAATTATATATTTTAAATGGATGAATTTTATAGTAAGTAAGTATGTTCATAGAGCTCTTAAAAACATGGTATATGCCAAACTGAATTTATTTTTTCTCATAAGAACTGCTGTTAAATTCTAGATTGCAAATGAGTTCCAGTAATATATATGTATAACTGTCAGAAACAACTCTGATTGAGAATAGCGTATACTCAAAGTTGAACATATTTGGTTTTATAAGACTGTTTATTTATAGACCCAATATAACTAAATTATTGAATACATGTTTGGTATATGGTAGCTGGAAATTGTTAATTATGAATTCTTTCTTTAAATTTTTAAACCCAATAAGCAATTTTTTAACCAGACTCTGTAACACATGCAGAGAGAATTTGAAGAAAAAAAATGGTGTCTGAAATTTTCAGAGATGTGCCTATTTCTTCTTTAACTCCTCCAAATAGATTGTGGTATCTACTCAACAATAACAGATTGAAAAACACAGAATAACTGAATGTGGTGACATGAGCCTTCATTTCCAGCACTCAGGAGGCAGAGACAGGAGGATCTCTGAGTTTGAGGCCAGCCTGGTCTACAGAGTAAATTCCAGTAGAGCTAAGACTGTTGTTATACAAAGAAATCGTGTCCTGGAAACAAACAAACTAAAAGCATAATGAAGAAATATTATAATATTATCTTGTAAAATTCTTTATGTTTCTTCCAATTTCTGTGAGAGAATTTTTTTGAAACAATTTCTCACTATGTAACTCTAACTGATCTAGAACTCATTAGGTATACCAAACTGGCTTTCACCACACAAGGTTTTGTCTGCCTCTGTCTCTCAGGTGGTATATTTTTAACTTAATAAAACTCATAGGTTATCTGTATGGTGGCAACAGGTTTCTCCACTGATGAAGTAAACCATCTCAAGCTGAACTGAAAAGGTTAAAGAATAGGTTTGCCTGAGAAAAAAAACAGCAATTTCCAGGTGAGTTCTCCAGTTCCAGTGCTTGATGCGGAAGTCACCCACCTGAACTAAAACAGGGAGCTTATGTAGCCTCCTGTAGGCAAAGGGTGATGATGTGTCTGTCACAGGTCATGTTTATGTGCAAGTATGGTCAAAAATTAGGCAGAACTTAGGTCACTAGCAACTTCATGGGAGAAGCTGCATTAGCCACCAAGAATGCATAACTGGGTTTTTTGTTGTTGTTGTCTTTTCTTTCTTGAAGATTTTCTAAGAAGGTAGAGTTTGAAGAGATAGGAATGGGGCTATTTGGTTCAAGTAGAAGTGAGCTAGAGGTTCTAGTCAAATAGAATGAAAATGGAATATAACTTGGCTATTTTATAGAAAGTAAGAGATTAACTAGCAGTGGAGAGTTAGTTTAGTGGTTAAGAGCACTGGCTAATTTTCTAAAGGATTCATGTTAAATTCCCAGCACCCACTTGACAGGTAATAATCCTCTGTAAATCCAGTTTAAGAGGATCTGAGGCCCTTTTCTGTCCTTCTCAGGTGCCAGGCCCACACTAGCATACATGTAGGCAAAACACCCATACACATAAAAATATAAAATTCAAAAAACAATGAACATGCATATTTTACATTATTTGTTTTCCCATTGGCTTAGTGGTTGCTCCTGAATCTACTGACATTTCAACAACTGTCTGTGACCCTGCACTCCACTGTCAGTGCCCCACAACTCTGGCCATAGCATGTTGGGACTTCCAATCCCAATGTCATGGCTCTGCAGCTGCCACCAAATAAAGTTGTCTAATAAGATTCTACTGTTTCATTTATCATTAAAGACTCAAGAGTCAGATATAGGGATAAAAGCCTGCTAGCTCAGAGAGGCCAAGAAGCAACCAGGTGACCTTCACCTTTATACCAGAGACCCAGCAAGAGAGTATCTCTCCAGCTGTCCTAAACCAAAAAGTTTATGAGACTCCAAGTCCTTCCCTACTGGATCCTTCCGGTGTACTTGTTCCTCTCTCTGTATTCTTGTCTTTTCTATATTCTCTATGACTAATTCCTGCCAGCTAGTTGCTGGCTCTGCTCCTCATCCAAGGTTAAGTTTATTAACACAGTAACCAGTTTCACAGTATGATAAAATATTCCACAACAATTTGTGAATTATATAGTTTTGAGCATTGCACATAGAGATATGTAGGTTGTGATGACTAATCTTGATTACCAACTTAACATACCAGGATAAAGGACACTTAAGTGAGGAATTTATCTCCACCAGATTTGCCTATAGGCATGTCTGTGGGGCTTTTCTTGACTGGTTATTGATGTAACAACACCTAGCCTGCTATGACCAGTGTCTTCACTAAGCAAGTGGCCTTAAGCTATATAAAAAAATAATTCTAGCTGAACAAGCCAGAAAAAGAACAAGCCAGTAAAGCAGTATTCTTCCATGATTATGCTTTAAGCTTCTGCTTTGAGATACTACCGGGGCTTCCCTCAATGTTGGTGGGTGACATATAAGTTTGTTGCAGCAGGCCTCTTATTCATCCTGGTCACCTGACTAGCTTAGCCCTGATATAACCACACAGAAATTGTATTAATTAAATAACTGCTTGGCCCATTAGTTCTAGTTTCTTATTGGCTAATTCTTACATCTTAGTTTAACCCATTTCTATTAATCTGTGTATCACCACTTGGCAGTGGCTTACTGGGTAAAATTCCCAGCATCTGACTTTCGCAGATCCATGGCATCTCTCCAATTCTACTTTCTTTATCCCAGAATTCAGTTCTGTCTCCTCTGCCTACTTAAGTTCTGCTCTATCAGGTCAAGCCAGTTTCTTTATTCATTAACTAATACAAGCAACACACAGAGAGGAATACCACATCACCTTCCCTTTTCTGTTTAAATAAAATGGAAGGTTTTAACTTTAACATATTAAAATTACATATAATAGTTATCAAGCAACAATTACAGCTACAATATTTTATTTATCTTTTATTAAAACTAAGGAAAACTATAACTATCTATTTTATAACTCCATCAGAGACTTCAGAAGGATATAATATTACCCAAGTAAACAGGAAGTGCATTGTAAGCAACTTTCAAAACTCTAGAGTTGACAAAGACATCTCGCTGCCTGGACAGTCACCCAAAATTTTTCTGTCACATTGGAGCATCCATCTTTAGCCTACAGGCCCATAGTATCCAGCTGATTTTTTCATGAAGCAGGAAATTTTAAAGATAGTTCAGTCACTTTCTTTGGTGTGTGTCCTACAGAATGTCTTGTAGATTCTTTCATGAAGCAGGAGCCCTAAAGGACCATCTCACCTTTAGGCAAGTTCAACAGTCATCTCTCTGTGGGTACTGCATGTCCAGTGAAGCAGTCCAGGCAAGAACAATTTTTTGCCCAAATGTCTAAGGAGCCTCTTCAATGCCCATTTTTCTGTTAAAGTAATTGGTGCTGCCAGAAGCAGATGTGATTCACCATCATGATAATTCCTAAGCTATTAAAACATTTTAAATGCCATATTTTGAAGGTCTCTGAAAGATTTGAAGAATACCTATCTAACTGAAATATATCTCTATACATCTAGAAAATCTACTAACATGACTATAAGATTGACTATTAAAGATGACTCTCTATTAACCTATATTGCTTAATTATACATTATATTTTAAATGAGCTACACAATCAAAATACCTTAATCAATCAAGTTCAGAAATATATATACATATAACAAAATTGACCTTAAATTTGTATCAATAAACCAAGATTTATATCAAAGCAAATTATTCATATCTATATTATATCCCCTTTCAATGTAAACAAATAATTATAAACAATATTTGGGAATATGGGTGTAGTTTTGTTTATACTGCTTTTTACTGATCGTGGTGCTGTCAATCAAGTCTTTTGTGGTATATCCTGTGTGTTAAGTTTATCTCAGTCAGCAGTTGGGTAAAGTAATTTTTTGAGAGTATTCATGGCAACCTTTCACGGGGATGTTGTCTATCAAACCATATTGGTCTAGAAGCAAACCACAGGTTCTAATCTTTTGTGAAAACAAGAGAACTTTTTTTTAAAGCAACATATCCTTAGACCCAAATTTGAAAGTCATGATACCTTTATAATATACATGCTGGTTTACCTTAGCAGCCCATACAATGAAATGTCTCTCTGTATTTAGCTCATTCAGAGTCAAAAAATTCAAAGATAACACAATTATACATATAATCTAGATTCTCTGTGAATTTTTCATCTTTACATGGCTTTTTTTACTTCCTTTAATCTATGATGCCATAAGATGAAATAAATACTTTTATTTCTTAGTTTCTTTTGATCATTGTATTTATCACAGTAACAGAAATGTAACTCAAATAGAAGTTGGTACTAAATAAAACAGGATATTACTGTAATGGGCCATGTGGATTTGGAAAATAGTTGTGGAAATATTTGGAACTTAAAGCTGAAAAAACTGTAGAGTGCTCAGAGATTAATCGGTGGTTCTAAAGGGAGTTTGGAATAACTCTGAAAAATGCAGATAAAAGAAGCTTGGCTTTTAAAAGTTCCTTAGGCAAGCAAAGACTCCTGCAGATTACCATGCAACATTTTGAATTCAAAGCCTGTAGAGGGGAAGCATTCTGTGTTTTGCTGTAACAATGGATGCTGGTCAGCTGGTACTGAAAAAGCCACTGTGATCAGTAAGAGACTAGCATCATGGATTTGACTTGAGGCATTCTGGGAACTATTCCCTCAGGGTCAGCGCACAGAAGCTGTGCCACAGACAGTCCACAGACAGTCAAGATTGCATTGAACAGCCAGCTGAACAGAGAAAATAATCTGTAATAAACATGTGGTACTGGTTTTGGCAGCAGGAAAACTTGATTAAAGGGGTTGTGGAGAGACACAAAAGCTTTGCACCAAGTCTGAGAGTCAAAGTCCTTAAACAGAATCCGCAGAGAAGGGAATATTCTTAGTTGTGATAGATATTCAGAGAGATTGGAGATAATTGGACCATGGGATACCTGCCAAGGATAGTAAATATAGCAAAATGGAATTGACCTGAACACAAGACTGGATTTTTGTGTTATGGACAAATGGCCTAGCCCTTTGTAGCCCAGAAATGCATGGGTGAGTTCTGGATGTTGAACATTGAGATATCCACACTTTTCAAATTTTGTTTTACTTCAATCTCATTGGAGATATCCCTTGGTTCTTCTTTTTAGAATAAGAATGTATGTAATATATTTTATCTTACAAGATACAGGTAAAAGATTTTAGATTTTTATTTCTTTCTTATTTTTTTTAAAACAAGTTATCTTTTTTCATTATACATATCAATCCAAGTTCTTCCTCCCTTCTCTCCTCCCATTCTCTCCACTTATCGCCAGCCCACTCCACATCTACTCATAAGACAGGGCAAGGCACATTGCTTTAGGGAAGGTCCAAGGCCCTCCCTAGGCCCTCCCTACTATATCTAGACTGGGCAAGATACCAATCCAAAGAGAACAGGTTCCCAAAAAGGCATTGCAAACAGTAGGGATAAATCCTGGTGCCACCACCACTGGCCACACAGTCTGCCACACCTATGCAACTGTCGACCACATTCAGAGGGACTAGTTTGGTCCTATGCTTGTTCCTTCCAAGTCTGGCTGGTGTTGGATTTTTAAACCTATGAACTGCTAAGTATTAAAAAAAAATAAATACTATGAGGCTTTTAAAAGTTGGACAGTGACACAGCTTGGTACTGGCATAAAAACAGAGACACTGACCAATGGAATCGAATTGAAGATCCGAATATTAGTCCACAAACCTATGAACACCTAATATTTGACAAAGAAGCTAAAAGTATAAAATGGAAGAATGAAAGCATCTTTAACAAATGGT
>JAQHUG010000392.1:1273542-1284578 GCA_028555095.1 Dicrostonyx torquatus | reverse complement strand
GCATGATGGATGGAGATAGAGCCAGTGACCCACATTCACACCAGAGCAAGGGATTGTGCTACCAAGTTCCAGTGGAAGAGCAGAAGGAGGGAGAAGATGAGCAAGGACGTCAGGACCTTGAGGGAGTGGCCTATCAACAGAGACAGTGGGCTTGATCTATTGGGACCTCATCAATTCCAGCTGGACCAGGACTGAATGAGCATATGACCTAAGTGGACTCTCTGAATGTGACTGCAAATGGGGACTGACTGAGAAGCCAATGATAATGGCTCTGGGACCTACCTCTTCTGCATGTATTGGCTATTTGGGAACTAATTCTATATGGATGCACATCTTCCTAGACCAAGATGGAGGGGGGAGGGCCTTGGGCTTCCCATAGGTCAGGGTATCTTGCTCCATCTTAACGAAGCAGGGGGAGGGCGGTGGGGTAGTGGGGGAGCGGGAGGTTTGGGAACAAGGGGAGTAAATGTAAATTTTTCTTTTAACAATAAAAAAAATGAAAAAAAGTTGGACAATGTTAATTTAAACATTATAATAATAACATTAAGTTTAGGGAAAAAGTTATAGTTTTGTGTTTGTGTGTGTGTGTCACCTTGACAAAATCTCGTCTTTTGAAGGCTTAACTTGGTTGTCAACAAAATGAGAAGAAAAAAAATCTCAGTTGAAGATTTGCTGCCATCTGACTGGCCCATTTGCATGTGTGTAAGATATTTTCTGGTTACTAACTGATATAATTGTGACCAGTCCACTGTGGATGGTGCTCTCTCTAGATTGGTGGGCCTGGACTCTATAAAAAAGATTGTAAGCCATAAAATCATATAACAATACATACATGTGACTCACGCAGACTTCACAGGATGTATTATGTATTTAGTGTGTGTGTGCATTTAAAGAAAAAGAGAACATGAATTTGAAAGAGAGCATATAGAGAGTACATTTGTAGGCTTTGGAGGGAGAAAGTAAGAAAAAATGTTATTACATTCTAATCTCAAAAATATACTTCATAAAATTATCTGAGTAGACCATTAAAGCAGATTTCATCCATGGTAACTTTGGCTTTCCTTACCATTGTGCAATAATATGTAAGGTGAAATAAGGTCTCCTCTCCAAGTTGTTTTTGATCATAGTTTTTAGTACAACAACAGAAAAGTTATGAGAACACATGTACTTAATGTATAACACAGTTTACCATTTGTATAATATTTTGTTTAGCAGTTTATTTGTATATTGCTATTATATTAAGATTGTCAAATAAGCTCTCTTTAGACAGCTATGACATGTGCTGGTGCTGGTATAATTCAGTAGTGGAATGATTATATACATTGTTTAAGGCCTCAGATTCAAAGTTTTATATATAGCACTGTAAAAGAGTAAGAAAAAAGAGAGACAAAGAGGAAGAGAGGAAGATATGATGGGTAGGGAAATAGAGAGGTTATAATAAAGAAGTTATAATATTCTCATTGGCAAGACCTTTATTTTCAAAATTACTAAGCATAAAAGCATATTGAAGTTTTGTTATAGTAAGAGGGTTAGGAGTTCATTTCTGATTCACAGTGATGTTAAGGATTTAACATCTGGCTTTACCTGACAGTTGCTACTATCACTTGATGTAAATTAATAAACAACCTTTTTTAAAATAGAAAAGATTTAAAATAAGTGTTAACTACCAATTCAATTTACTACTTCTTTTTCTTTTTTTATTTATTAGATTTTTTTTTAAAAAATAGCAATCCAAGTTCCTATTCCTTCCATTCCTTCCATTCCCTCCAGACACTCTCCCAACCCACCCCCATCTAATCCTCAGAGAGGGTAAGGCACATTGCCTTGTGGAAGGTCCAAAGCCTCCCTTTATATCAAGGCTGAACAAGGTATACATCTAAAGATAATAGGATCCCCAAAAGCCAGGACAGATAGCAGGTGTAAATCCTGAGGAACAAGTTTGGTCCTATGCCTATTCTTTCCCACTCTGGCTGGAGTTGATGAGCTCCCATTACCACAGACAAACCGTTTCAGTGGGCGAAACTATCATGATCTTGACCTTCTTGTTCATATTCCCATTCCTTCTAATCTTCAATCAGACTTTGGGAGCTCAGTCCAGTGCTCTGATGTCGGTCTCTGCCTCTGCCTCCATCAGTTGCTGGATGAAGGCTCTATGGTGATATTTAAGATAACCGTCAGTCTGACCACAAGGTATGTCAAGATTGGGCCCCCTCTCCTCTTTTGCCCAGGGTCCTAGGTGGGGTCCTTCTTGTGGATTCCTGGGAATTTCTCTAGATCCAGGTTTCTCCTAACCCTATAATGGCTCCCTCAATCAAGGTATCTCTCTCCTTGCTCTCATCTCTGTTCTTCCTCCATCTCGATGATCACATTCCCTCAAGTTCTCCTCTTCCATCCCCCTGTCACCTCCTCTTCTCCTCCTACCCTCCCCTATTCCCCACTCCCATGCTCCCAACCTTGCCAGTCAATCCTGTTTCTGATTTCCAGGTGTTTCTCTATATATTTTTCTTTGGATCCACCATATTACTTAGCTACTTTATGATCATGAACTATAGGCTCAATGTCCTTTGTTTATAGTTAGTATCCACTTATTAATGAGTACATACCATATTCATATTTTTGGATCTAGGTTACCTCATTTAGGATAGTGTTTTCTAATTCTGCCTATTTGCATGCAAAACTCAAGATGTCATTTTTTTTTTACTGCTGAGTAGTACTCTAATGTGTAAATGTGCCACATTTTCTTTATCCATTGTTCAGTTTAGGGGCATCTAGGTTGTTTCTAGGTTCTGGTTATTATAAATAATGCTGCTATGAACATAATTGAGCAAGCGTCCTTGTAGTATGATTGAGCATCTTTTGGATATATGCCCAAGAGTGTTATTGCTGTATCCTGAGGTAGGTTGACTCCCAGTTTCCTGAGAAACCGCCACACTGATTTCCAAAGTTATTGCACAAGTTAGTGTTCCCACCAGCAATGGATGAGTGTTCCTCTTACTCCACAACCTCTTCAGCATAAGCTATCATCAGTGTTTTTGATCTTAGCCATTCTGACTGGTGTAAGATGGTATCTCAGAGTTGTTTTGATTTGCATTTCCATGATAGCTAAGGATATTGAACATTTCCTTAAGTATCTTTTGGACATTTGAGATTCTTCTGTTGAAAATTATCTGTCTAGTTCAGTACCTCATTTTTTATTGGGTTATTTAGGATGTTAATGCAAAATTTCTTGAATTTTTTATATATTTTGGAGATCAATCCTTTGTCTGATGATAGGTTGTTGATGATATTTTCCCATTAAGTAGGCTGCCTTTTTGTCTTATTCACTGGGTCTTTGCTTTACAGAAGCTTCTCAGTTTCAGGAGGTCCCATTTATTTATTGTTGCTGTCAGTGTCTGTGCTATGGGGGTTATATTTAGGAAGTGGTTTCTTGTGCCCATGCATTGAAAATTACTTCCAAGTTTCTCTTCTATCAAGTTCAGTGTGGTTGAATTTTTTTGAGGTCTTTGATCCATTTGGACATGAGTTTGGTGCATGGCAATAGATATGGATCTATTTTCATTCTTCTACATGTTGATATCCAGTTATTCCAGCATTATTTGCTGAATATACTTTCTTTTTCCTTTGTATAACTTTAGCTTCTTTGTGAAAAATCAGGTTTTCATAATTGTGTGGATTAATATATGGGTCTTCAAATCTATTCCATTGATCAGCCAATACCAAGCTGTTTTCGTTACTGTAGCTCTGGAATAGAGCTTGATGTCTGGAATAGTGATATCTCCAGAAGTTCCTTTATCGTACAGGATTGTTTCAGCTTTTCTCGGTCCTTTGTCTTTCCCTATGAAGTTGATTATTGTTCTTTCAGGGTTTGTGAAAAAATGTGTTGGGATTTTGATGGGAATTGCATTGAATTTATAAATTGATTTTGGTAGGACTGCTATTTTTTACTATGTTGATTCTACCTATCCAAGAACATGGGAGATCTTTCCATTTTCTGGTATCTTCTTCAATTTCTTTCTTCAAAGACTTAAATTTCTTGTCATTTAGGTCTTTCACTTCTTTGGTTAGTGTTACCCCCAAATTATTTTATGTTATTTGTGGCTATTGTGAAAGGTGATGTTTCTCTGATATCCCTCTCAGCTTCTTCATCATTTGTGTATAGGGGAACTACTGATTTATTTTAGTTGATCTTGTATCCTGCCACATCACTGAAGGTATTTATCAGTTGCAAGAGTACTCTGGTAGAGTTTTGGGGGTAACATATACACTATCATATCATCTGCAAATAACAAAAGCTTGACTTTTTCTTTTCAATTTGAATCCCCTTGATCTCCTTTTTTGTCTTAATACTATTACTAAAACTTCAAGAACTATGTTGAAGAGATATGGAGAGAGCAAACAGCATTGTCTTGTTCCTGATTTTAGTGGAATCAGTTTGAGTTTCTCTCCATTTAATTTAATTAGATGTTGGATTGCTATATATTGCTATTGTTATATTTAGATGTGTTCCTTGTTTCGCTGATCTCTCCAAGACCTTTATCATGAAGGAGTGTTGGATTTTTTCAAGTGCTTTTTCAGCATCTAATGAAATGATCATATGTTTGTTTTTTTCTTTCAGTTTATTTATATGATGGATTCCGATAGATGTTCATATGTTAAAACAGCCCTGTATCTCTGGGATGAAGCCCACTTGATCATGGTAGATTTTTTTTCTTTTTTTTTTTCATTGATGTGTTCTTGGATTCGCTTTGCTAGTGTTTTATTGAGCATTTTTGCATCCATGTTCATGAGTGAGATTGGTCTGTAATTCTCTTTCTTGGTTTAGTCTTTGTGTGGCTTTGGTATGAGGGTAACTGTAGCCTCATAAAAAGAGTTTGGCAATATCCCTTCTGTTTCTATTATGTGGAGCACTTTGAGGAGTATAGGTATTAGCTTTTCTTGGAAGTTCTGGTAGAATTCTACACTTAAATTATCCAGCTTTAGGCTTCTTTTGGTTGAGAGGTTTTGATGACAGCTTCTATTTCCTTGCCGTTTATATGTCTATTTAAATTGCTCAACTGGTCTTGATTTAATTTTTCGTATATGGCTTCTATCTAAAAATGTCCATTTCTTTTACATTTTCCAATCTTGTGGAGTATAGGGTTTTTTTTTAAACCTAATGATTCTTGGAACTTCCTCAGTGTCTGTTGTTATGCCACCCCTTTTCATTTCTGATTATTTTAATTTGGATATTTCCTCTCTGCCTTCTGAATAGTTTGGATAAGTGTTAGTCTATCTTGTTGATTTTCTCAAAGAACAAGCTCTTTATTTCACTGATTCCTTTTATTGTTTTCTTTATTTCTATTTTGTTGATTTCAGCCCTCAATTTGATTATTTCCTATCTTCTACTCCTCCTGAGTGAGTGTGCTTCTTTTTGTTTTAGATCTTTCAGGTGTGCTTTAAAGTCAGTAATGTGTGCTTTCTCTGTTTTCGTTAAGTGGGTACTAAGCACTATGAACTTTCCTCTTAGCACTGCTTACATGGTGTCCCATAAGATATGTTGTGCCTTCATTTTCATTGAATTTCAGGAAGTCTTTAATTACTTTTTTCTTTATTAATTAACACAGAAGTCGTTCATTAGTTCACTGTTCAATTTTCATGTGTTTGTAGGCTTTCTGAGAATAATATTTTTGTGAAATTCTCACTTTAATCCATGGTAATCCAATAAGACACAAGGGTTTACTCTAATTTTTTGTATCTTTGGAGGTTTGTGTTGTTATGGAATATGTGATCAGTTTTAGAGAATGTTCCATGAAGTGCTGAGAAAAAGGTATAGTCTTTTGTGTTTGGGTGGAATGTTCTATAGATGTCTGTTAAGTCCATTTTATTTATGACATCTGTTAGTTCTTTTATTTCTCTGTTAAATTTCTGTCTGGATGACCTGTCCATTGGCGAGAGTGATTATTAAAGTTTCCTAATATTAGTTTGTAGGTGCTCTTCTATTTGGGTTATAGATGTTTAGTATTGAGACTGCATCTTAATGGATTGTTTATGTTATGATTCATTCTCAATCTTTTCTGACTGATTTTAGTTTAAATCAATTTTGTTAGATATCAGAATATCTATACCCACTTGTTTCTTAGGTCCATTTGATTGGAAAACCTTTTCCTAACCTTTTATTCTGAGGTAGTGTCTGTCTTTGATGTTGAGGTGCATTTCTACTATACAGCGGAAGGCTGGACCCTGTTTTCATATCCATTCTATTAGCCTGTGTCTTTTTATAAGTGAATTAAGTCCATTGATATTAAGCAATATTAATGACCAGTGGTTGTTAATTCTGGTTATTTTTTTGATAGTAGTATTTTTGTGTTTCCCTTCTTTGGGTTATGCTGTTGGGGGGTTATCAAATGCTTGTGTTTTTGTGGGTACAGTTAGCTTCCTTGGGTTAGGGTTTTCCTTCTAGTTCTATGCTGGGTTTGTTGATACATATTATTTAAATTTGTTTTTTTTTCATGGAATATCTTGTTTTCTTCATCGATGATAAATGAAAGTGTTCCTGGGTGTAGTAGTCTGGGCTTGCATCCATGGCCTCTTACTTTCTTCAGCACATCTACCCAGGATGTTCTGGCTTTCATGGTTTCCACTGAGAAGTTGGGTGTAATTCTGATATGTTTATCATTATACGTTACTTGACCCTTTTTTCTTTTCAGCTTTTAATATTCTTCTTTTTACTGTATGTTTTTTGTTTTGATTATTTTATGGCAAGGATTTTCTTTTATTCAGTCTACTTGGTGTTCTGTAAGCCTCTTGTAACTCTATATGAATATCCTTCATTAGGTTGGGAAAGTTTCCTTCTATGATTTTGTTGAATATATTTTCTGTGCCTTTGAGCTCGAAGTGTTCTCTCTCTTCTACCCCAATTATTTTTCTGTTTGATCTATTCATGGTGTACCAGATTTCCTGGATGTTTTGTGTTAGGAATTTGTTGGTTTTAATGTTTTCTTTAACCAATGAGTCTATTTCCTCTATAGTATCTTCCACACGTGAGATTCTTTCTTCCATCTCTTATATTCTGCTGGTTACATCTGTATCTAGAAATCCTGTTTGTTTACCCAGATTTTCCATATCAAAAATTCCTTCTTTTTGTGTTTTCTTTTTTACCTCTATTTCAGTCTTCAATTCTTGAACTGTTTTCTTCACCTATTTGATTATTGTTTTCTTGAATTTCTTTGAGGGATTTATTAATTTCTTCCAATTTTTTGTTTGTCTTCTCCATTTCTCTAAAGGAGTTTTTCATTTCCTCTTTAAATTCATTATTTTGATAAAGTTATATTTATTTATTTTATTTTTTATTGTTAAAAGAAAAATTTACATTTACTCCCCTTGTTCCTGGCCCTCCTGCTCCCCCACTACCCCACCACCCTCCCCCTGCTTCCTTAAGATGGGGCAGGATACCCTGCCCTATAGGAAGCCCAAGGCCCTCCCCCCTCCATCTTGGTCTAAGAAGATGTGCATCCATATAGAATAAGTTCCCAAAAAGCCAATACATGCAGAAGAGATAGGTCCCAGTGCCATTATCATTGGCTTCTCAGTCAGTCCCCACTGGCAGTCACATTAATAGAGTCCAGTTAGGTCATATGCTCATTCAGTCTTGGTCCAGCTGAATTTGATGAGCTCCCAATAGATCAAGCACACTGTCTCTGTTGGTGGGCCATTATAATACTTTGAAATATTTTTCCCAGAAACATACATTAATTTATGGTTTCTTTCTAACATTTGGAGAATATTAATCTAATAATTTCTTTGCTGTCACAAATCACATCCCCAAAAAGTCAATGCTATGGTAGCCACACATGGTTTTAATTTTCATCTCTCTCTCTCTCTCATTCTGACCCTATACATTCAACTCATCTCATGCTATGTTTTACCTGAGACAAAGTTCCAATCCCTAAAAGCAGAACATTTACCTTATGAAGGAGTCAATTTGTATGCCAAGATTGTATTGAAATTATTGTTACTTCTGTACATTAAAATTCTAAATAACCCAATTAAAATGGGATACTTAACTGAACAGAGAATTCTCAACAGAAGAATTTCAAATGGCCAAAAGATACCGAAGGTCATGTTCCACTTCCTTAGCTAACAGATAAATGCAAATCAAAACAACTTTGAGATACTATCTTACACCTGTCAGAATGGCTAAAATCAAAAACACCAATGATAACCTATGTTGCAGAGGATGTAGAGTAAGGGGAACACTCATCCATTGCTGGCGGGAATGCAAACTTGTGCAGTCACTTTGGAAATCAGTGTGGTAGTTTCTCAGAAAATTGGGAGTCAAACTACCTCAGGATCAAGCAATACCACTTTAGGGAATATACCCAAGAGATGCCCAAGCATACTACAAAATCATTTGTTCAACTATGTTCATAGCAACATTATTTGTAATAACCAGATCCTGGAAACAAACTAGATGCCCCTCAATGGAAAAATGGATAAAGAAAGTGTGGCAATCTATACATTAAGTACTACTCAGTGGTAAAAAGCAATGACATCTTGAATTTTGCATGCAAATGGATGGAAATAGAAAACACTATCCTGAGTGAGACAACCCAGACCTAAAAATATGAATACAGTATGTGCTCATTCATTAGTGGATTCTAGCCACAAACAGAGGGCATTGAGCCTAGAGTTCGTGATTCTAGTAAAACTAAGTAATAAGGTGAACCCAAAATAAAACATATATAGATCCTGCTAAAAATTGGAAGAAGATAAGAGAGCCAAGCAAAAGTTGGGAGCATGGGGTAGGGGAGGTGTGAGGGGAATGGGAAAGGGAGAGAGAGAAGAGAGAAGGGGAGGATTGGGGAAAGTTTGGGGGGAATGGGATGGTTGAGATGGGGGAAGATTGGGTATGGGAGCAGAGAAGAAGATATATTAATTAAGGGAGCCATTTTGGGTTTGGCAAGAGGCTTGACACTAGAGGGGTTCCCAGGTGTCCACATTGATGTCCCCAGCTCGGACCCTGGGCAGCACAGGAGAGGTTGCCTGAACTGGCCTTGTCCCGTAGTCAGACTGATGACTATCTTGAATATCACCATAGAACCTTCATCTAGCAACAGATGGAGATAGAGGCGGAGGCCCACATTGGAGCATTGGACTGAGCTTCCAAGGTCCAGTTGAAGAGCAGAAGGAGGGAGAATATAAGCAAGGAAGTCATGACTGTGAGGGGTTGGTCCACCCACTGAGACAGTGTGCCTGATCTAATGGGAGGTCACCAAGTCCAGCTGGACTGGTACTGAACCAGCATGTGATCAAAC
The DNA here is from genome assembly GCA_028555095.1 of Dicrostonyx torquatus. Lineage (NCBI taxonomy): Eukaryota > Metazoa > Chordata > Mammalia > Rodentia > Cricetidae > Dicrostonyx > Dicrostonyx torquatus. The sequence goes on along the minus strand of JAQHUG010000392.1, from coordinate 1,275,285 downwards.
CGGACACTCTGAATGTGGCTGACAGTTGGAGGAGACTGAGAAGCCAATGATAATGGCACTGGGATTTGTTTCTACTGCATGTACTGGCTTTTTGGGATCCTAGTCTATTTGGATGTATACCTTCCTAAATGTGGATGGAGAGGTAAGGTCTTGGACTTCCCACAGGGCAGGGTACCTTGCCCTCTCTTAGGACTAGAACTGGAGGAGGAGAGGGGGAGGGGGGAGCAGGAGGAAAATCAGAGGAGTGGAGGAAGTGGAAACTTTGAAAGGTATTATTTATGAAGCAATAAAAAATAAATGAAAAATCCATGCTTTGGAACTTACCCAAAGCAATTTGCCTTGCCTTTTTTAAGGAGTGGATAAGAGGTGGGGGAGGGGGTAAGTGGAAGGAATGAATGGGAAGAGGGTAGGGAGTGGAAGCTGGGATTGTTGTGTAAAATGAACAAAAAATAAGTTTGTTTTCTTTTTTATAAAACCTATAAAAGTGAAAAAAATCCATGTTCTAGACACTCCAGGGTACACCTAGGTCCCTGAACACTTAGGTGTGGTTCCAGCCAAATGGTTTTTAAAGTTTTCAATTGGATATTACTGGGAGTGCTCATCTCTGGTAAGCTCCAAATACATAAGTCTGATAAATGTCTCCTGCTTATAATTACATCTCAAGATTGTAATACAGACTTGGACACCACAGCATTAAAGGTCTATGTCAGCCAAGAACACAATACCAAAAACCAAATGCACTTAGGTAGCACCACCACCTACTATAATGGCATGAATTGCTCTATCGCAATCCTTCCTGTTACTGTTTATAAGAAGATTCATGTTCAGCCAAAACCCAAGTCATTTTAGAGAATATTCTATGTCTGTGAACTGTGTCAGTGGGCAGTGACAGATTTCAATGAGTACTGAACTGCTTGTTCAGAATTGAAGCCAGGTTGGAGACTAAAGAAAGAAGAAATAATTGACCCTCAACAGATTGCACTGAGATATAGACATAACAAATTTTGCTATGTAGTGGGAGATAGAGCTTGAAATTTTACTAAAAATTTTAGATAGTATTTACAATATTGTACTTCATTTCTTATCTTCCCTACTTAATGTTAATAGGTTCATTTACCATTAAATATACTGAGAGCTTACACAGTTAATTTGTTAATTAGACCAAATTCTTTTTGTGACTGTGAATATTTTCCAAGATACAGTGATCCCAAACTAGACAAAAAATGAATGTCAATTTTTTTAGACTTCAACATTAAGTCTAAGCTAACTTTGTTATTATGCTTTACTGTGACTATTGTGGTATTTAGTGCTTCTGAATATGTTAACTAAGTCCACTATCTCACTGTAAAGATATTTTTAGACAAGTGGTATTGTCCTAATTGCAAAGAGTCATATCTCCTGTCTCCGGTGTTTGTACCTTTGTTACAACCGACTAGACTTGTGCAAAATGATTATTCTGAAGTGGACCACGATCAAATGTTCAGAACTATATTTTGTTCTCAGTGTCACCACACCATGAAAAAAAATCATTCTTAGTCCTTTTTTTCCCAATAAAATGGGATCCTTCAAATTTTACCAGGTGGCTACAGAAAAAGTCCTTGAATCCCATTTATTTACAGCCTCCACTCTTTTTTTTAATTTTTATTGTTAAAAGAAAACTTTACATTTACTCCCCTTGTTCCCGGCCCTCCCGCTCCCCCACTACCCCACTGCCCTCCCACTGCTTCCTTAAGATGGTGCAGG
>JAQHUG010000392.1:1234077-1246671 GCA_028555095.1 Dicrostonyx torquatus | reverse complement strand
ATGTCCAAAAGATAATCAGACATTGCATAAGGCCTAAAACCATTTAAATCAGCAAACGAGAGGTTATCCCAATTTTTTTGAAAATGAGGCATCGTAGTGGATGGCATATTACCGCAGCTCACCAGTAGATGTCGCAGCAGTACAAGGTTCCCTCAGGCTGAACCGCTTGTCTGCTATGACCTTGGGCAGTAAGTCACTGTGGTGCTGCGAGCACAGTCCCTACGTGATGGCAGTGGGAGCTTGAGTCCCCAGACCCTGGAAAACAGACCCTGGAAAACTCCAGAGATGACAGAGTGCTGTGTGGATATCTGGAGTACCTGAATCCTTGATACAGGCACTGGCGCAAGACGAGCGGACAGAAATGCACACAGCAGGGACCCAAGTGAGGGCTGCAGGGATTGGCCAAGAGCAGTCTAGCAAAGCCAGAGCTGGGGCGGGGCCGCAGGAGTCAGCGAGAACTGACTCAGAACCGGCTCTGAATTCCTAAATGTTCCAAACACAACGAAGAAATGCAACAAACGTGGGATGGGACAAGCATGCAGCAGGAGCCGCAATGGCAGCGGCCTCTGCGCTGTCTGTGCTGGGTCTGGTGGCGGGCATGCAAGGGAAGCCCTGGGCTTTGAGCATGGAGCCGGTGGGGAGAATAAAGGAGCCCTGGGGCAGGGAGCTGGGAACAGCGTGGGGTAGGGCAGGAAATTCAAGCAAGGGAAAGTGGAAAAACCTGAGTAATTGCTGGTGGCAACCGAGAGCACTGGGAGACAGCAGGATGCAGGCCGGGCACTCTCTGGCTGGGGAGAGACACAGTCTCACTGGGCTGGCGGGTTTTAAAATCACCCACGTTGGGGGTACCACGTGTTACCATGCGTTACTATATTAATTAGTTATCACCCAAACTAGATATATATAAACATACAGTTTAATAGGAAAAGGAACACACACAGGTTTACAATACCAGAATCTGGTAACGTGCTTCTCGGAAGATGCCTGTAGACCTGCGATCTGCAGAGAGAGAGCTTACCACGTGAATCTGCCCTTATATACCTAATTGGGATCTGATGGGCCAACCCCTAGTAATTAGCTAACGGCTAATTAGGGGCAGAATAATCAACTAATGGTGGGGTGTGACTGTAAGCCGAATAGGCCAGGACCATTCCCCTTCAATAAAAGATAAAATATATATAAATAATGTAATCCTAATTCTTGCTTGATAACTGTTTTGTTATATATAACTTTACAATGTTAAAATGAAAGCCTTTCTTTTTTGTTTAAACAGAAAAAGGGGAAATGGTGTAGGAGGGTCCTTCTGTATTTTTGTTGCTTTCATTGGTTGAATAAAGAAAACTGCCTTGGCCTTTTGATAGGGCAGCACTTAGGTGGGCAGAGTAGACAGAATGGAAGGCTGGGAGAAAGAAGGCTCAGGGAGAACTGCCATGAAATCGCCAGAGTCAAACATGCTGAATCTTTCCCGGTAAGACCACTACCTTAGAGACTATTAGAAATGGGTTGATTCAAGATGTAAGTGTTAGCCAACAAGAGGCTAAAATTAATGCCCAGGCAGTGATTTAATTAATACAGTTTCTGTGTGGTTATTTTGGGTAAAAGTTAGCGGGAACCAAAAGCAAGCCCATGGCCGGGAGCTGGGAGTCAGGATCTGGGGAATGTAGCCCACACAGCCTGCTCCTCCTCATGCAACACAATTTTATATTGTTGATTATGTGGGCTTCTAATTCACTACTCTGTTTCCATTTTTAGTAGTGTATTTTCTTATTCCTGTTATCTTTAAGTATAATTTGTTTTTTTCCTATGGTTTTAAGAAAGAAGTTAGTATATTGGTTCGTTATATATTTTAGGATTATTCATTGGAGGGATAATTTTTGTTAAATTATTTTTGAGGGGGAGGTGAATGAGCACACGAGGAAGGCAGAGAACAACTTGCAAGAACTAGTTCTCTTTTCCCACTGTGTATCACAGGTATTGAACTCAGATCTTCATATTTTGCAGCATGTAACTTAATCCATTCTCTTGGACGTACCTTCACTTTTAATGTATTTACAAATAGGTACCTCTGTTTTTATGTACCCTTTAAGAATTGTTACAAGTACTATCTGCTTGCCTTTTGCCTGAATGCATTTATATGACTTGTTTTCTGACTGAAGTTTTTAACATAATTTTTTTAAATCTGTTACTGTGTTTGAAAATATTTTCAGTTTTACACTTGTATCTCCTGTCATTGGCTCTTTGGATGTTTTTGATGAAATGAAAAAATATATACTGTTCCTTCTGGGTCAATTTTAATCCCAAAGATGGAGGGAGAAAGACTACTGACATAAATCATTATGGCTGAATTAATTAAAGCAAGCAAGTAATTAAAATAAGATATTTTCAAGTACAAGGGCTGCCTCCCCTTAATTTGGAGTTTGAGAGGTCAGCATTAAGCATGATAAAGCAAAGTTTTTCTAGCTCATGGATGGGGGGTTGCAAATGGGGGATTTGATGGACAAAATTGATAGTTTTTTTTTTGTAGTGGAACATAAGCATAACAAGTTGTCATAATGACATTTGGAAACAAAGACATAATTGCAAAGTGGTCACAAGATAGTCATAAAAACAGGTGGTTATAATAAACTTTTTAAACAAAGGTCGAGTTGCAAGATGGTCATAACATTTTGAAACAAAGGTATGGTTCCTGTTCTGAAACAGTCAGGACACAATCATTTGTATTTAAGATTATAGGTGTTTCATAGTGCAATCCTTGAGAGAGGTTTAATCATTAACAGGAGTGAGCCTAGTTTATCTTTACTATAAGTTAGCCTCATATGTCCCTTTCAAATCATTTTTAGAGTCTTAGAATTCTTTATTTGGGGGGGGATTGTTTAGCAATGTATTAAAGAATATATTGTCCTCTTATAAATTATATCTGTTTGGTTAGCATATAAAGAAAAAAATTTAAGTCTTATATAGTCTTGGTATGCCAGAAACTTTCCTTGGACCCAATATTCCAGCCCTTTGTTGAAGACAAGGGGCAACTTACTCTCTTCTGTAGCTATTTCCTACTGAAATTAGGATGTCATTGTCAGAGCCCAGGTAGGCTGGAATATTAGCCAAAGGCAGAAAAGAGATTAAGGCAATGGGGTATTCATCAAAAGCATCTAGTTTACTGACCTACCTGAAAGTACATGGAACAATTACATTGGCTAGACTGGTTTACATCAGTTTTCAGCAAGTCTAGGGTTTGCTGTCTTTGAAGGACTACCTGGGGTTGGACTGGTATACATCACCTTCAGAGATATCTGTATGATATCAATTAGATAAGTAGAACTCTGCCAAGACAGATATAGATTACTGATATGCACTGAAGTTAAAGAACTTAAAGAAAAGTTTTGTATTGTGAGCTTTCATCTCAGAAATAAGCAATAGGCAGCGAAGTTTAGACTGTTGACTGACGGGAATAGTTATCTGGAATCTGTTTGATACATGAAAAGTGACCCTAAGTCATGACTTTCTTGACTCTCTGAAGTTTATACTGATATTAATTGTAATATTCATTGAAATTCACATTATATAAAAAACAGTCAGCAAGTATATAAAAACAAAGCCTACTAATGCCTTTGAGTCATAGCAAAAGCTATGGATTTGTTTTAAAAAGCATCAACTGTTTTAATAATCTTTAACAGTTTACCACAAGTTAGTAGCTTTTATAAGATTAAGATTTCACAGTTTTATCCCTGTTAAGTTTAGCCTTAAAATGATTACAACTCTTGAATTGAAACTCTTTCAGTATAAAAATAAAACTTTAAATCATAAATGCAATCCATAAGGATGCTGGTAATATTAATTTTTCTGATCCTTTCATAGGATTATTCATATAGATTATTGCAAAATATCACTGTTTATTTATGATTCACTTTATCAAAATACCTGATATCAAAGTTAACAAAGTGAATAGAATTAGACATACACTCTTTTTTTGAATATTTATTTATTTATTATGCATACAATATTCTCTCTGTGTGTATGCCTGCAGGCCAGAAGAGGGCACCAGACCCCATTACAGAAGGTTGTGAGCCACCATGTGGTTGCTGGGAATTGAACTCAAGACTTTTGGAAGAGCAGGCAATGCTCTTAACCTCTGAGCCATCTCTCCAGCCCCTAAACATACACTCTTAAGTCATTCTCTGGTAACCTGAATAGACCTTAGGTAAGAAGAGATATTCTATAGGCTCTTTGTAAGACTGTGTAGGTACCTGTCTTGCTACATCATAAGATAGGAATGCCCCAGTGCCTGGTGTTTAGTAGTTGTGGCCCTAAATTTAATCAGCTGATAAGTATGCTGGGTGTTTGTTATTCCAGCAAAACTTTGGTCCTTTCTCAGGATTTAGTCTTAAGTATAAAAACCATGTGAACAAGAACAGTTAGTCAGAAGTAGAACTACAAGAGTTAGGAAAGCAAGGTTAGTATATTTTGGAGACTTTCACAGCACTATAGACATTGATGAGTTAGGTCATTGTTTTAAGATTACATATGTAACTTTCTAATTATTAGTGCTGTGCTTTAAGTTTTAAGTCAACTTTTGTTACAGATTCTATTGATTTTAACCACATTCAACAAACTTATAAATTCTGAGGAATAGAAAGTTTATATACTAATCTTACAAATCTTGAGATAAGGTTTATATCTTAGCAAAATTTTAGGTGTTAAATGAAACCAGTATTCTATTTTGTTATAGCTGCTTTAACTTTCTCTTTTTTTTCCTCTCCCCAAATCAGGTGGAATGCCTGACATAGGACAAAATTTCCACCGCCAGAAATACCTTTTCCATACACACAGAACAAACTAAAACAATATTTCTACATTACTCATACCCAGAAGACATTTAAATCAGAGCTAAACTGAGTCCAGTGACCAGAAAGAAATTTTGCACCTTGGCTATTGCATGGCAAACACCATAGGTGGATTTGGATCTAGGCTGAGGGATTGCATAAAGCTGCCCAGGGTATCATGCTAAGGAGATGTGTATCTATCTATATTGCCCAAGCCCAGTGGTGTGGGATTGACGGAAAGTAGAATTTGGTCCAGTTCCCACGTCTTCCTGTAATACAGAAACACATACAAGGACCAGGGATAACAAAACTAAAATGAATACATAGAACACAACCTAGAGGATAGTCCAGCTTACTAGTTTTCCTTTTGTTGTTGTTGGTGGTGGTTGTTGTAGATTTAATCTATATTGGAAGTAGCCAAAGACAGGACCTCTTGAATGTATTGGGAGCATGGGAACCATGGGAGATTGTAGAAGGGGAGGGAAGAGGAAAATAGGGGAGCAGAGAAAATTGTATAGCTCAATAAAAACAGTAAAAATGTTTTAAAAAAGAAATCCACAAATAATATTCCCCCCAAAAAAGAAAGAAAAAATACAGTGAAAGACAAAAATAAAAACAAGAATATACATTATGCATTATGGGGTAGGTGGTCATGGGTGTATGTCAAGGTATCCTGAAAGCATATTTTGCAAGGCAAAGGGCAATCATACATGATGAGGTCATGAGTTAAGTCAAGGCAAAGGGTAATCAGACACTGTGGGTTTATGAGTTCAGTGCAGGAAGTAAAAAAAATGTGTTTATGGTACATCATTTTAGAAAACAAAAACTTATTCTTAACTAGAAAAGGAAACCTATTCTTATAGGGTATGGACTTAAAAACAAAATGTGATTCCCTTAATACCATTGTGGCTCCAGTTCTTGTTCCATATCAGTAGTGCATTAGGCCACAAAAGCAGTTTAGTAAATTTAAATAAATTTATATTATTACAGTAAGTTTTCTTATTTGGTAAAAGCAGTAGAAACAGACAAAAAAGGTATATTTTAGTGATGGCAGTGGAGTCCTTTACATATTCTTTTTAGGTAATATTATATTTTGAGAACAATATTTTCTCATGAATTTACCTGTCCATTACCGAAACCTAGGTTTATTTTTAAATATTATTGCAAATATCTGTAAGACCACTTCATTAATACCAATATGAAACACATTTATTCCTGAGTTCTCATATTTCATGAATTTGTGTTATAATTGTTATACAATCTTGTAAACTTACCCATCATTATCTATCTAGCTATATTTCTTTATACATATACATACAAACAAACTACACATGAAGACCTTCTTTGTCTCTTTAGTGGATTTTGAGTGTAATTGTTTTCCTTAAATGATGATGTAACTTTTCTTTCCTGATCTCTTCTGCTCTCCAGAACACAGTGTAGCACAATCAGAAGATAATCCCTGATTCCTGCTTCCTACATTGTGAGTGTATGTAAAAGGAATAAGTTGAATGTATTATTCTGAATTTTTAGTTAGGTCAGGAAAACAGGAACTCAGAAACTTATGAGACTATAGATGGTTGGATCTATAGTTGATCTCAAGTCAAAGAATAGACATAAAAGGAAATAAGAGTAAATAGACTGATGAAGTTGAAACAAGAAAAATTTCCTTTAACTGAGAAAAATTAATGTGCACACTTAAAGAAGAAATATCCCAGGTGAGAGAGAAATTGAATAATTCTCCAGAATGTCAAATAATGTTGGAAAGAATATTGGTCTAGAATATGTGACCATTTTTGATAATGTCAAAATATCCAAAGAAAAATCATACAAAAAATTTCAAAATGTAAATTATACACAAAACTGATACCTATAAACCAACACTGAAGAAATCAAAATCAAGAAATCAGATGAAAATTCCAAGTAATTGCTATAAAGATCTCCAATAAACTAAGAGAACAGTAAAATTAAACTTTATAAAAATCATTTTTTAAAATCTCAAAAAAAAATATCATCAAACAATTAGAAACATAAAGTAAATTTAAAACCCGGGAACTAACAGACACAATGATTGAAGCATAAATTTGATATAAACAGAAACACATTCAGAGTAGGAAAAAGGAAATAATAATCTTCAATACAGATCCTTTGCATATATATTATAGCTTCAGTTTAGTGTTTTTATGGGATTTCTGAATATATGAATGAGTGTGTCGGTGCAGGTGCATTTGTATTTGTATCTTGTGCCTTTTCTTGGGTTTTCTTTCTTCTGTTTATTTTGTCCTAGTCTGATGTTTTATCTGTTTTACCTTATTATATTTATTTTACTCTTATTCTTTAGATTCCTGTTTGTTTACTAAAGAGAAAATGAAGGTGGATCTACAAGGGAATGAACGCCAAGAAAAACTGGGAAAAGTAGAGGAAGGGCAAATTCTTATCATGATATATTATATAATAAAGAAAATTTATTTTCATTCAAAGGAAAAATTGAATATAAAACATTAAGATTCATAAGTGTCTACTAATGGAAATATAGCATAAAATATTATTTTTATTTAATATCAATAACCTAAACTAGGAAGGGTCATAGATATGTAAAATATTAGAAGTTTTATGTTATAGCAGGTTAACCTGAATTGCACAGCAAAATTCTTCTATAAAGGGGCTGAAGAGATGGATAAACAGTTAACAACACTTCCTGCTCTTCCATAAGAAAACAGTTCAATTCTCAGCAGCCACCTCAGGGACTCACAACTGCCTGCAACTGCAGTTCCATGGGATCTATCACCTTCTGAGGTGGAAACCCTCTCTGTGCACTGTGATTACCATTAATTAATAAAGTAATTGCCTTGGCCTGTTATTAGGGTAGAACTTAGGTAGGCAGGAAAAACTGGATGGACTGAATTCTGGAGAAGATAGGAAAAGAGGGAGATGCCTTGTAGCTGCAGACAGAGTAAGACATTCCAAAAATTTGCTGGTAAGCCACTACCACATGGTGATACACACATTAACAGTTATGGGTTAAATTAATATTTAAGAGCTAGCCAATAAGAATCTAGATCTAATGGGCCAAGCAGTGATTTAATTAATACAGTTTCTCTGTGATAATTTCAGGTTTAAGCCAGCCAGGCAGTCAGGAAGAACAAGTAGCCCCCTCCCCCACAAAATTGGTGCCCATGTGTCCAAAATCTACTTAAAAACCTGAGAAAGCTTGGAAAGGAATCCTAGACACAAAAACACAGAGTTCAACACAGCTTCTTGCTGTTTGTTGGCTACATGCCATAGTTCCTTTAAGAGAGTTTTTCTTGGTTCAGTTGTAGTAGAAAAAAAAAAGCTGTTCCAGTTTGAAATACTGGTTTTCTGGGCCATTCTGCCAGCACAAACTCTGACTTTTTAAGGCAGGAGGTCAAGCTACAGAGCATTTGGATGGGGTTTATGAACAGTGTGCTGTGGCTTGCTTGGTGGCAATGTGAGCTGGTTGTGTGCTTGGAAGTGGGGTGGTATGCATGGCTCAGAGGTGCAAGTGGCTCTGACATGCTGGACAGAGTGGGGCAAGCAGGAATTACCATATTTTCCCTAGCAATGGCACACATATCAAATTTTTAAGAAGTGCTTAGCATTTTAAGAAGTGCTCCTGGACAGTAAAAAATTACAGATATACAGTAAGACAGATTCAGATATAAAAGACTTCTAAATGAGACACAATGTTGGATAAATGTAAATAGGCAAGGAAGAGAAAAAGAAAGGATATAGAGAGTTTGAAAAGAAGTAAATGGCTTTAAAAAAAGGTAAAGTCTTTAAAGAGACAGAATACAGATAGTCATAGATTAAAAGGAGTAAAGAAAAATAAGCCATGTAAAAGTGGACTATACACAGAGAATCTGGATTATTTATATTATTGTGTTTTCTTTGAATTTTTGACTGTGAAGGAGCTAAGTATAGAGAGACTTTTTTTTTTGTATGAGCTGCTAAGCTTAACCAGCATGTATATTATAAGTGTATAAAGACTTCCAAATTTGGGTTTAAGAATATGTTGCTTTGGAAAAGACATTCTTTTATTTCCATAGAGGATGAAACCTGTGAACTGATTCCAGACTGGTGTGATTTGACAGACCATGACTCCCTGAAAGGTCACTGTGTACATCCTCAAATAATTACTTCGCCCAACTCCTTACTGAGATGAAACTGCACACAGGATATACCATATAAAACCTGATTGACAGCAACCCCAAACAGCAGGAAACAGTATGGACAAAACTATGCAATGTAAATATATACAATAAATATGTAAATGTAATATATAAATATTTGTTTACATTTAAAGGGGGATATGATGTAGATGTGAATAATTTGCATTGGTATGGATCTTGGTTTATTGATACAAATTTAAGGTCAATTTTGTTATATGTATATGTATTTCTGATCTTGATTAAGGGATTGTGATTGTGTAGCTCTTTTAAAAATGTAAAGTATAATTTAAAATATAAGTTAATAGTCATAATATTCAAGATTGTAGCCATGTTAGTTAGGTTTCCTAGATATATAGTTATAATTCAGTTAGTTAGGTGTTCTTCAAATTTTCAGAGACCTTCAGAATATGGCATTTAAATGTTTTAAAAACATAAGACATTTCATGACAGTGAGACACATCTGCTCCTGGTAACAACAGTAACTTCAAGAGGAAGATGGGCATTGAAGAGTCTTCTTATGAAGTTTGCTAGGCATTTGGACAAGAAACTGGTCTTGCCTTAACTGCTTAACTGGACATGCAGGACTCACAGAGAAATGACTGCTAAGCTTGCCTAAAGGTGAGACAATCCTTTGAGGTTCCTGCTTTATGAAAGAGTCTGCTAGACATTCTACAGGACACAGTAGAAAGTGACTGAAAAACTGCCAGGATACGTAGAATTGTCTTTGAAACTTCCTATTTCATGGAAAAATCTGCTGGAAATTATGGGTCTGTAGGCTGAAAGTGGATGTCCCAATGGTACAGATGAACTTTGGGTGACTGTACAGGCAGCACGATGTCTCAGTAATTTTTAGAGTTTTGGAGGATGCTTATAATGCACTTGCTATTTACATAGGTAATATTATATCCTTTTAGTGTCTTTGATGGAGTTAAATAATTTATAGTTATAGTTTTCCTCAGTTATAATAGAAGATAAAATAGATACAAATATTGTAACTGTTATTCTTATTTGACACTTGTTTTGTTATATGTAATTTTACTATGTTAAAGTTGAAATCTTCTTGTTTATTTAAACACAAAAAGGAAGGTGACACGAGAGTCCCCTCTGTGTACTGTAATTACCATTAATGAATAAAGAAATGTCCTTGGCCTGTTGATAGGGAAGAACATATGGAGGTGTCAGAAACCTAAACTGAATGCTGGGAGAAGGAAGGCAGAGAAGGAGACACCATGAAGTTGCAGCCAGAGTCAGACATGCCAAAAATTTACTGGTAAGCCACTGCCATGTGACTATACACAGATTAATAGAAATGGGTTAAAAGAATATGTAAGAGTTAGCCAATAAGAGGCTAGAGCTAATGGGCCAAGCAGTGATTTTATTAACACAGTTTCTGTGTAATTATTTCAGGTCTAAGCTAGCCAGGCAGCTGGAAAGAACAAGTGACCCTTCCTCCAACAAACCTTCTGGTTTCTGAAAGCACCTGCCCTTATGTGCACACATTCATAACTTGAAAATACCTACAGAATTACTCTACATACCTTTGTTGCTTTTTCAGTTTGTGCTACTGATGTGTTATATCTTTACAAATTACTTACATATATTTCTTTTATGTAATTAACTTTATTAGCCTGTAGAATATAACATTTTGCTATTCAACTATTATTCTTTACATATTAATTTATTACCTTAACAATAAATTCTCACATGTTCAAGTTGCTTGATGCTAGTCTACTGTCATTTTCACATGAGAGAATCCACTTGGTAGTTCTTTTAGATATAACTAGTAGTAAATATCTCTCTCAGATTTTGTTTTGAGACTTCCTTCTTTGTTTGTTGTTTTGTTTTGTCTTTTAAAGACAGGATTTCTCTATGTTGAACCAGATGTCATGTTATTTGTTCTGTAGACCAGACATGTCTCAATCTCAGAGATGTCCCTTCCTCTTCCTCCTGAGCACTAAGATTAAAGGTATGCAACACCACTGCCAGCAGATTTCTGTAGTTATGCTTTCCAAACTCATTTTTTGTTTGAATTTTTCCATTTTAATTTTAGTGTTGCCCAGTATACATTTCTTGGGTTTTATTTATCTATAGTTTCATCTTTTCACACCTAAAACTTAAATAACTTTCCTCAAATTTGACATGTATTTATTCAATCTTTTTTCCTAATATATTCTGAGACTATAACAAAGGTCTCATACTATATTCATTTTTATTCATTCATTATTCTTAACTTTTTAGGTGCCCTTTCTCTACATTCAAAGATTCATTATCTAGTTGCTGAAGTCTATGAAGCTGTTGTCAGGCTAATTTAATGTACTTTTCCAGTTTATTTTACTTTTAGTTTCATATTTTCTTTTTTATCTTCCAAAATAGTCTAAATTTTTATTGGTGAGATCATTTTATATAAATGCTTGTTCTGATTTACTTTTCATACTTGAAATTTTATACCTTTTTTAATATTTAGACAATTCAAAAGTTTCTGTTTATGAAAATCATATCTTTCCTTTTCATGTGATGGTTTTAAGGAATTTACCATATTCCTACTGAGTTGACTACATTTGACTCTCTACTTACTTGTAATCTTTATGGAAAAGTGGTCATCTGAAACAATATCTATATTATCCTATTGTTCTAGATTAACTCTATACCGAGACAGTTCTTCCCTTTTTAGCTTAGTTCTGAAACAAAGGATAAGTTCTAGGTGAAAATTATTATTCTCAAGTTCATTCTATGTATGCAATTTTCTATGTCCCTTATGAAATTTTGCAATTTCTCTTATGTATGGATGCTTTAATACCTTTAATTTTAAAGTTTCAACTCAGTTGTTTATATCATATCTTTTTGTGTCTTCAGAAATCATTCCATCTAGAAGTATATAGACATATGTAGCAGTATATTTCATTACACTGTGCACTTCAAGATTACGTTATTTATTAGAAAAATCTGTTTGTAGTTGTGCTGTGGCTGTGGCTCAGTCCTAGCACACACCTTTAATCCAAAAGCTTTCTGTTTCAATAATGTAAATAGTATTAAGTAAAGTCAACCATAGGTCAAGAGGTAGAACAAACAATCAGTTTACAGGAAAAAAAACAGAAAGTAAAAGTGAATCTGGAGGATGGATAAAGAGATAGATCTAGAGGAAGTAGAAGGGAGGGATATTTAGTTTTAGGAGTTTGATTTGCGACTGTGTAGCTGAAAATTCCTCTTTCTGGGATAACAGCAAAAGCTAAGGTGCATGCTTTTTCTGACTCTCTGAGCTAGCAGACTTTCTCCTTATCATCTTTTTTTCTTTGTTTTATTACAAGAAAAATTTACATTTACTCCCCTTGTTCCTGGCCCTCCTGCTCCCCCACTACCCCAACGCCCTCCGCCTGTTTCCTTAAGATGGGGCAGGATACCCTGCCCTATGGGAAGCCCAAGGACCTCCCCCCCTCCATCTCTGTCTAAGAAGATGTGCATCCATATAGAATAAGTTCCCAAAAAGCCAATACATGCAGAAGAGATAGGTCCCAGTGCCATTATCATTGGCTTCACAGTCAGTCCCCATTGGCAGTCACATTCATAGAGTCCAGTTAGGTCATATGCTC
>JAQHUG010000392.1:1200542-1224777 GCA_028555095.1 Dicrostonyx torquatus | reverse complement strand
TTATTTGTGTTGCTTTCATTGGTTAAATAAAGACTCTGCCTGGCTTGTAAGACAGGTCATCCCTTAGGTGGGCGGAGTAGACAGAACAGAAGTTCTGAAAAGAAAGGAAGTGAGAGAGCCAGTCACCATGAGGCTCCCGTCGCAGACAGATGCCGGTTAGACCTTTCTGGTAAGTCACCATGTGGTGGCTTACAGAATTTTATAATGGGTTAGTTTATGAGGTGACTGCTAGCCAAGAAGAGGCTAAAGATAATGGGCAAGGCAGAGTTTGAATGAGTGCCATTCTCATGTGGTTATATCAGGTGCAGACAGCCAGCGGCTGATCAGGCCAGCAGCTGGCGGCTGGGGAACATAACCCACATATCTCCCCTATTTACAACACCTGGGCAGTCACCCAAAGTTCTTTTTTACCTTTAGGACATCCATATTCAGCCTATATGCCCATAGCATCCAGCAGACATTTCCATGAAACAGGAAAATTCAAAGACAGTTCAGTCACTTTCTTCTGTGTCCTGTAGAATGTGTCACAGACTCTTTTATGAATCAGGGACCCTGAAAGATCATCTCAGCTTTAGGCAAGTTCAGCAGTCCTCTTTCTGCGGGTTCTTTGTGTCCATTTAAGCAGTCCAGGAAAGATCAGTTTATTGCCCAAATGGCTAGCAAACTCTGTAAGGAGCCTCTTCGATGCCCATCTTCCTCTTGAAGTAGCTGGTGCTGCCAGGAGTAGATGTGTCTCATTGTCATGAAAAGTCCTAAGTTATTAAAATATTAAATGCCATATTCTGCAGTCTTTTAGAGATTTGAAGAATTCCTATCTAACTGAAATATATCTATGCATTTCTAGAAAATATAACTAACATGATTACAAACTTGACCATTATTGATGATTAACAACCTATGTTTCCTAATTATACATCACATTTTTGAATAAACTACACAATCACAATACCTTAATCAAGATCAGATATATATATATATATATAAATGTGTGTATACATATAACAAAATTGACCTTAAACTTATATCACAGAGCAAAATTTATATCAATGCAAATTATTCATATCATATTTATATCAACAAATCAAAATTTATATAAATGCAAATTATTCATATCCATATCACACAACTCTCACCCAGCTGCAGAGGGCCCACATTGTTTCCATGCTGGCTGCCCAGCTGTCTGTTCAGAATCTGTCAGTTGTCTTTGTGGGTTTCCCCATCAAAATCTTGATACTCCCATCTCCACCTTATCCTCAATTGAACTCCCAGAGCTCAGCTGAAAGCTTGGTTGTAAATTTCTGCTTCTGCTTCCATCAGGTACTGGTTGAAGCCTCCATGATGAAAATTAAGGTAGTCACCAATCTGATTACAGGTGAAGTCCAGTTCAGGCATCCTCTCCATTCTTGCCTAGAATCTTAGCTGAGCTCATCTTTGTGGAATCCTGGTAGTTTCCATGGCACTAGGTTTCTCCCCAACTCTTCAATAGCCCCATCTATCAAGACATCTCTCCCACTACTCTCCTCCATCTTGCCCCCAACATGATTATCCTGATCCCTTATGTTCCCATTCCTCATCATCTCCCTTCTACTTCCCAAACCTCCAATTTACCAGGGTCATCCCATCTATTTCTTCCCAGGGAGATCCATGCATCATTCTCAGGGTCCTAGGACTGGAGAGATGGCTCAGCAGTTAAAGGCTAGGGTCACATCCAAAAATACAGCACTCTTTTTCATCTACCAGATCTTATATTCTTTCCAGCTCCTATTTGTGATGATCCCTTAGCTTTTTATAGGGGAAGGGGATATATGATGCTACATTTGTCTCCCTTAGGGATGTGTACTTAGTCTCTTATTTTTACCTCTTTAAATAGCTATTCATCTATCAATTAATAACTACCTACTGAAAGCAGAAGTGACTGTGAAAAAGCTGAGAGGAACTTAGGTTTATGATTATAAAAATATTTATTTAGAAGCTAATTTACCAAGATAATTTAGCAAAATAAAATAATCAGCATTCCACCAAACTTCCTGTGCCTATGGTCCCAGCATGGGCATTTTCCCCAAGATTACAGTACCAGGTATGAAGTTCATTCTTGTCAAGAAGGTCTTAAAGTCAAACAGAAAGTGAGGTTAGTTACCACATAACAGCCATACCACTATTATGTCAGTTAATGTAGCTTACCGATTGGTATTCAATTGTGTATAAAACCATTTTCAATCCTGTATAAGTTGCATTTTGAAATTAGTTACAACTAATGAGTTTTCATATGTTTTTTCATATATATGTTATTTGATCCTTTCTCCCTCCCAGGCACCTAAGACAGGAACTTGCATAAATTAAAATGCTTATTCTGAAGATAGGTATGACTGGGAAATGGAGAAGTGTTCATTATAAGGCAAGCGTAATCATCTGTCCTGTTGCAGAAACATAGGGTTTATTAAAATTAATAAAAAGGGAGGAATTGTGGAAGCCCAAGGAGGCCAAATGACAGAGATTTGGGACTTGTTTTTAGTTTGAGACTATTGTGCTTCTAACTCAAACAAAGTTCCCACCTAGTTCTGCTCTCTCAAGGCTACTGTAAACAGGTGTGGCTAGTTGCCAGACCTAGTGCTCCTGAAATAGGGAAGTAGTTGGTTCCTATCTAAAACAATAGTCTAAGGAACCAGCTAGGTTCTTTTTCCCTTTATGGCAATAACTTGGGATTCCACCCAGGGAGTGGTTTGCCTACAGAGTGTTTGGTCTAGGGCATGAGTCAAGGTCATGAACAGTGAATGTACCCATTGTCTTTCAATTTGTATGTTAATGCAGTCCTTTTGTTCTACTCCTACCTTTTCAAATCAGGGGTATATTGAGCTGTTGGAAATTAAACATGGACGAATTTTCAGTACTCACTGAAATTCCCTCCTAACACTACCCTATGTGTTTCTGCATTTTATTATTTTCATTTGCATCTTTTTACTCTTTACTATATTTCTAATTCCCATTTCTCTACTCTGAAAGAAAGGTAATCTCTTCAAGGCTGGACCCCGACAAATGGCACCCACATACCTTAGCTTGGTTAACTCACCAACAAACTCTCCTGTCCCATCTCCACATCCTTCTCCGTTTAATCTGTTAGCTACCTTTTTTATTTCATGTGTTCTATTTGTTGTGGTTTTTATGAATGTCCATATATGTGTGTATACAGGTTTAAGAGGCATGGACTTGTTGAAGGGAGGTGTGTTAATGAGGGCAGGCTTTGAGACCTCAAAAGACACACATAATTCTTTCTCTTTCTCTCTTTGTCCTTCCCTCTCTCAGCCTTATGGTAATGGATCAGGAAGTAACCTCTCCACTGTTTCTGCTGTCATACCCTTGTTTTGCCATCATGGAATTTAACTCTCTGAAACCTTAATCTCCAAATGGAATGCTTTATAACATGCTTTGTTTATTGTATTTTATCATAAGAATAGAATAAAAAGTCTATTATAGCATAAAAAGGAACTAAAATACCATTCTCTACTTTATTTTTATTAAGTTGAGAGACATCTATATATTTTATCTTATCATGACTTCCTAATGTCCTCTATTTACTATTTATGCCTTTTAAAATGCATTATTTTCTTTGAGCAAATGACACCATTCCTCTACCTTGTTTCAAAACCGAATAATACACATTTTCTATTATGTTAATGAGGCTACACACTAAAATTTGCTGGAAAATGAAAATGTTCATTTGTGGCTTTAAGTTTAAATTTTATTATGTACATCTTTCAATGGTTTATATTTTCATATCCCAAATTGTCTTCCTTATTTTATTAAGTATTTTGTGTTTTCTTGAGTTTCTATAAATTTCCTTTTGTCTTTTAGTTTATTCAAGTCTTTGTTAGGGAACTCTAATCTCTTTTATGTATTGGAACATGTGCATAATTATTGCTTTGAATTCCATGTCTTGAATTTTTACATCATTAGGTAATTCTCAAAGAGAGTGTTATTATAAGATTGGTAGAGCTTTATTTTTTATAAATATTTTTAATATATTTCTTATTTTTATCATTATGTTTGTAGCTTTCCATTAAGACAGGGGCATGTGGAGTTTATCTGATGGACATTCATTATTGTTATTTTTTGAGAGTATAACTATATTATTCACTTTTTCCTTTCCTCCTTCAAAACCTTCCTGTGTACCCTCCACAGATCTCCTTCAAATTGAAACCTTCTGTTTCCTCAATGATTAGTGTGCATGTTTATGTATATATATATATACAAAATACATAACTAAACACTGCTCAGTCCATATAATTTTAACTGTATGTATATAGCTTCAGGGTTAACCACCAATCACTGGACAAGAGTTGGAGACCATTATATAAAACCACAGCAGTTCAAAAAAGAGTTTGGATCCTAGTATCAACTGATACCTTATCTAGTATATCTATGTCAGACTGTTTAGCCATTTGTCTGGAGGGTTCTCCTGAGGTAGGGGAGAGGTTACATACTTTAATTGTCGAATGGTTACCTGTTCTGGTATATAGCATTCCTTAATTTTCAATACTTTTTGAGAAGATAATGGCATAGTACATTAAAAGCATGGAGCTAATGTCCATAAACTTTCATGTAATTATAAGACTTTAATTACGTTTTGCCTATAATCTTATAAGGAAGGTTTCAAGGAAGGAAATCTGATACTCTCTTACAATAAAGAAAATTCAGGCAAGTCTTTCTTCAATTATCAATAATGATCTATTTTATATTAAGTAGAAATTGTAGCCTAAATTAAATAACTCAGTATGAAACTAATATAATAAAAAATAGTCACTCATTTAAGCAGGTTATTTACAACTGGTGTGATTAAACATCCTAGTTTGTCCAGGACAGGTATGCTATGTGTTACCTACTCAACCTCAAAAGAATGGGGTTTATTTTTTTAATTTTTATAGTTTTACTTCTATGATCATTGATGAAAATAACAGAAAATTTCAAATGTCATTAGATATGTTATGTTAACTGAGAGAATTAGATAATCCAATATTTTCTGAAACTCATAGTCTAGAGATGGTATTAAAAATTAGAAACATTTGAGCTGGCAAGATGGCTTAGAGTTTAAGAGGACTGGCTGCTCTTCTAGAGATCCCAAGTTCAATTCCCAGCAACCACATGGTGGCATCCAACCATCTGTAGAAAGAGCTGGTGACCTCTTCTTGCCTGCAGGCACACACAGAGACAGAATATTGTATACATAATAAAGAAGTCTTAAAAAATTAGGAATATTAGAAATATAACCAACATATTAAAGTACCAGCACTTGAGCAGCAGGTAGCACAAAAGAAAATTAAATGAAAAAAAGCAATGATCAAAAAGGATTATGGCACACAGACCACAATGAACAATATTGGGAAACTCTTTTTGTATAAGCTAAAGCAATGAACCTTCTGTTTAGACCAAAAGACACCACAGTAAGTAGCTTAAAGCCAGATCTTATTCTTTACATCTGAATGTTTTACTGGAACAACATAGTTTTATGGTCTATGGTTCCCTTAATGTTTCAATAGATGAATTAAGCAGTTAAAGATAAGAATATTTACTATCTATCCTATTAATATTTATTTTCTGTTTTCCTCTGTTTTAAAGATACCTGTAAACATTCAAAAACATTAACAATTTTGTAATTTAATAAACTAAGTTAATATGAGGTTGAACAACTGAAGTAACATTAATAACAATAATAAAATGTTTATCATAGTGTCTATCAATACATTTATGACTGGGTGAAACAGTAGACAATAATTGAACAAACTGTCCATTCTAAAGGAAATATTTGCGGAATAGCTAAAGATGGGGCACATAGAACCACCACAAGTAAATATAATATGCCCATATTGGTTATGGATACTATCAAAATTAGTAATGATTTGATTCCAACAGGAGAAAGCTCTTGATAAGGAGAAATGATAGCTCATCCACTGTTTGAAGAAGGCTGCTTTTTGGTTCCTGTCCACTTAGCCCCAAAATAATCACACTGAAATTGCATTAATTAAATCATGGCTTGGCCCATTATTTCTAGCTTCTTATTGGCTAGTTTTTACAAATTAATTTAATCCATTTCTATTAATCTGTGTAGTGCCATGTAGCTGTGACTTACTGGCTAATGTTCCAGCATCTGTTTTCAGTGTAGCTACATGACTCTTCTCTGACTCCACCTCTTTTCTCCCAGCATTCAGCTTAGTTTTCCCTTCCTACCTGTAATCCCTGCACAGGCTTAATATAGTTTATTCCTTAATTAATGGTATTCACATCATACAGAGGGGAATCCCACATCACATTCACTAATGTGGCAATCCTAAAAGTCATAAGGAAAGCTCACAAGGGTAAGGGTATGGTTCTGCATTTGTTTGGTTCTCACAGAAAAAAATAGAAATAGCCATCTTTAAGCAGTCAATAACCTTGGACATATAAATAACTAAAGAAGAATTGTGTAGGAGGGTCCTTCTGTATTTCTGTTGCTTTCATTGGTTGAATAAAGTGACTGCCTTGGCCTTTTGATAGGGCAGCCCTTAGGTGGATGGAGTAGACAGAACAGAAGGCTGGGAGAAAGAAGGCACTGGGGCAGACATGTTTCTCCAGCCCAAGATGGACTTTGGTTAGAATCTTCCCAGGAAGCCATGACCACGTGGTGATACAAAGATTACTAGATATGGGTTAAACTAATATGTATAAAAGGTTAAAACTAATGTGCCAGGCAGTTATTTAAGTAATACAATTTCCAGGTGGTTATATCAAATGTAAGCTAGCCCAGTGGCTGGGAGGGCAGGATGGAACAAAGGGTCCAAGCTCCTCTCACATCCTGGGAACACATCCCACACCTCTTACTACAGAAGAAGGAAGAACAATCAAGAAAAAAATATTAAGCAAAGAAAAATCTGACCTACAAATACCAATATTTTCTGCAGGGAAAAACATCTCACTGCCTAACCATCTATATAACTTTACTTCTTAGAAAAGTTGCAGTCTTGACTCAATTAAAAATCAAAGCTGGCTGTGGAGTTGGAGCAAGACTTTCTCCTTCTCAAAAATCTAATAATGTTGTTAGAAGAAATATTTAGAGTTTCTGTGTCATATCAGAAGAATCACCTGGTATAGAATAGAAGAAAACCAAAAATCTAGGGACTACTATTATCAAAACTCTGTTATCTCTCTAAAATTCTGTTTCTCCCCTTACTTATTTTTGGCTCTTTAGTATGTTTCTTTGGCTAAAAATCTACCTTAATATTTAAACTTTCCATTTTGATATTAACAATATTTACATTTTCCACAATGAACAAAAATTCTTCCTAACAGTAATCTCTGAAGTTTCCAGAAGGTAGATGGGACCTCAAAACATCAATTCTAACTGGTTCATAATGATGCCATTGAGCCAATAAACATCACTCATAAATCCTAGGCTGGGAATATAGCCTAGGGAATAAAAGCAGGGGCTTGGACAGTTACTCATGCATATGTGTACAAGGCAGCTTTATTCTTAATCATGAAGGTGTAGAAGCAACTTAAATGTATATTGATAGACTGATAGGTAAAATAAACAGACGATAGATAGATAAAACTGATAGATAGCTGTGACAGATATATTTGGTAGAATATTATTACATTTTTGATATATTTATCTTATTTTTAATTGCTTTTTAAGTGTATGTGACTATGTGTCAACATGTATGACTCTCTCTATGCCTCTCAACTATTCAATGACTTTCTGGGGTCCTAGAAGATTTCCCATACCACTGGCATGCCCTACAATTCACAGGGACATTGTGGAGAGGAACAACAGGCCTCTTGAGGAGCTGTTGGTCAGTACTATCTCACCAGAGGGTAGGAGAGATTTTCATTTGGCATTAACAGAGACATGTTTCCATATGAACTTTCTCAATTTTGATGACAAGCACCTCAGTCCAGCCTAAAGCACTAGGTATCTCTGCCAAGAAACACATTCCTGCCATTGGTAAGAAAGAGAGATCCTACCTTCCTCTAATGGCAGCCACCCATTCTCTTGCTAACTCATGGGTAAAGGTATGCTTTTGGTTTTCCTCAGACTGCCACAACTCTAGTATGGGTCCCAGTAAGAGATGTACTACCAGGCATAGATCAGTCTGCTTCTACCAAAAAGTGAATAACAATGAATGGGCAAAGTATATACACCCCTTCTTGCTCTCATTATAGCCCCAAACAAATTGATTTTTTAAGGACAGAGGTTATGGCCATTGAATCATCATTTTGTAAAAAGTCTGGCACAATATGCAATGGATATTTGATTTTTTTCTGGATGATCATATATGCATTTATTGGAAGGGTAGTATTGTTAATCCTTATTCTCTTTAAATGTCTCCTGCAGCATATCTGACAGCAAAGGGGCCATTAAAGTGACTCTCCAGGTGTTACTGGCTCTGAGGCATTCTTCTCACAGTCCTCTGCAGCAAGGTTATACATGCCTGGTTATCTGAAGTTCAAAAGGCTACTGTTAGTACCCACACCCAGGAAACTTTCCAGTAATGCATGATCTTTGAGGAATGGTGGTCAGTGACAGGCAAGAGCTTGTTTGGTAGGTGAATCTAAGACAGTTACAGTTCAGTTGCTGATCCCTGAAGGGGAATGGTCTTGGCCATTTCGGCTTATAGCCACGCCCCGCCATTAGCTAATTATTCCACCCCCAATTAGCTGTTAATTAATTAACGGGGCTGGACCACCAGGTCCCAAGAGGTATAAAAAGATAGACCCATGTGAATAGTTCTCTCTCTCTGCTGATCGCCAGCCTGTCTGCTTCTTTGGAGGAGCTCTGTCTGGTACAGTAACCTGTGTGTATTTTTGTCCCTAGTAAACTGTGCGTCTCAAATAAATCTATACCTGGCGCCCAACGTGGGGCATTTCAAGACCCCCCCAGCTGGGTGGGGCTATATTTCTCCCCAGGGTGGGGCTCTGTTTAATTTCCTGCCTCACCCCCGAGCCTGCCTCCGCTCCGCTCCACAGCCGTAACCAGTGCCACTGAGGAACCTGAGGCAGGGACCTTCACGTTTTTCTCCAGTCTGTCCAGTGGGTCTCTGTCTCCGCACTTGTGCATGTGGTCTCCGGCCGAACCAAGTGGTCGGGTTTCGCTCTGCCCACCCCGTTACTTTTTCACTGGTTTCTGCGGCCTGCCCCGCCCGGATCCAGCTTTGCTCAGCCGCGCTTGGCCTGTCCGCCACTGTGGCTTCTCTTGCGCACCTGCCCCACTACCCCGCTGCCTGCACTTGTTCCGTTCTCTGTTTGTGGCGTTTCTTTGTTGTGTTTGGAACTCTTAGACATTTAGAGCAGGTTTTGAGTCCTGAGTTATTTCTTGTGACTCCTGCAGCCTCCACACCGCCTTGCAGTCTTCCTCGGATCCCCGCACTTCCCCTGCTCATGCCCCGCACCGCTGCAGGACCTCAGCCGCGGGACCTTAGCCGCCAGCCAATCACTGAACGGGCCCGTTCACCCAGCACAGGGTCTGAGAACTTTGGCCCGCCCCCCTGCCACCTGCACTTCAGTCCCCTTGCTCTACTTGCTGCTGCCTGGATCTCAGCCGCCCTCTGGCCTGCGGCGCGTCCACACGCCCCACATGGGTGTCTGTACTGGGGATTCAGGCACTCCAGACATTGCGCCTGCTCTGTCATATCTGGAGTTTTTCAGGGTCTGTTTTCCAGAGTCTGAGTCTAGGGACTGCCACGCCACCGTGGTATCACGTCGGGACTGCGGGACTGTTACTGCTCATTGCCCAAGGTCATAGCAGACAAACGGTTTAATCTGCGGAAACCTTGTATATCTGGGCTGCGGTAAGATGTCTTTCACAAAGCCTTATTTCCAAAACCTCTCGTTTGCCAACCAAAATGGTCCTAGGCCTTATGCAATGTCTGATTATCTTTTGGACATATATGGCTGTTTCCCATCTGGCCTTCTTTGGGCATTTATTGGCTTGGTTATCTTTTGTGCCTTGTTTTTCAAGTTGTATGACATTATCAGACTCCTTGATGCAGAAATTCAGGCCCTGAAACAACGTAACTCTGACCTAACTGGTGAACTCCTGGCCATGCAATCAATCGGTAACTCCTTTAGGGACTGGCTTTTCCTCATGGAAGGCAACATGTCCCAATTGTCTACAGCTATGGAGGTGAGCAGGACTGAGGTAAGATCAAAACTTAATTCCCTTGAGTTTAAATTCACTATTCTGGAGGAACAGGCTTTCGGTCTTACTCTCGAAACAGATTCCATTAAGAATTACCTCAACACTTTGGATAAGGACGTAAATGGTTTGTCAATATCAGTTCAATCAATAGCACCGGATGGTGGCCTCATTTTAATACCTTTGAGTTGTCTTACCCTATGTTGTAATTCTAGGTACAGAAGATGGGACACATTGACGACACCTTCCTCTGACTGATACGTCGGGACACGGACGACACTGCTACAGGACCCATTTGGATACCATTCGTCAGGAAGATTTCTACTTGGACAGCTGATATGGATTCCCTAGACTAAACGTCGTCCCCATGACAGCAAGAAGTAGCTTTGGAGAACAACGTCCCTTATCCCGGAAAATTTTGCCCTCAGACTTTGGGACTTTATGTAGGGGTTAATTATGCCTTCCCTATATTTAAGAGATGGGGGAGGGATAGTGGATTGATATTTTTATTGTCTGTAATTTTATGTCCAATGTCTGTTCCCATTGTATATAGTTATTCTAGAACTAGATTGATCTTATTTAGAGAAAAGGGGGAGATGAAGGGGAATGGTCTTGGCCATTTTGGCTTATAGCCACGCCCCGCCATTAGCTAACTATTCTCCCCCAATTAGCTGTTAATTAATTAACGGGGCTGGACCACCAGGTCCCAAGAGGTATAAAAAGATAGGCCCACGTGGATAGTTCTCTCTCTCTGCTGATCGCCGGCCTGCCTGCGTCTTCGGAGGAGCTTTGTCCGGTACAGTAACCTGTGTGTATTTTTGCCCCTAGTAAACTGTGTGTCCCAAATAAACATCTACAGATCCTTCCTAAGGTGTTGTCAACAAGGCCTGAGCAAGGAACTCTGGCTCCCACTGAGCACCCATGTAAGAAATAAAAATGAGTGAATATGTAGGATGTCAAGGCCTACCAGACTGAGAGGAGCCAACCTGGAGTCTGCCTGGTGCTGTCAGAGATCCTGATCATGTGTTGCCAATGACAGGTGACCATGCAAATGTCACTGGATTGGAAGTCTTGGGTGCTGGGAGGGTATAAAGCCCCATTGCTAAATAAATGAGTCTGCTGTATTCCTTTTATTAGACTTCTGGTATCTATGCCATTGATATCATGCCTCTTACCCCTTTCCCCAAAGAAGACATTAGGGTCCAACTACAGGTATTAACTATAGATTTATGACTATGCCTGCTTCATTTTTCTTATACATTTTAAATCACAAATTTCAGAAAACAGTTTAGAACTTCTGTACTAGTCTCAGAGTACATAAAGATAAGTCCAATGAGGCTGATTTTAGGAGAAAAGGAAAAAAAATAGTTCTATAATGAATTGTCTAAGGTTCATCATAGTACATTTTTTTTGTAAATGAGAAGAATTATAAGTTGAAAAACTAGTGGCATTTTTTGAAAGTGATAATTAAAGAGCAAGATGCATAGAGATTCCTGACATTATAGCTCATTAAGTTTGGTATTTCCATATTCTTTCCACTACAACTTAGTTGTTCAAGATAGCATGTAATTATTCGTGTTCTTTACTGAAAATTCTCTTAAACTCATATGAAATAGCATGAAATAGCAATGAATGATCCAATATTGCTTTGTGAAAAGGAAGAAAGCATAATGAAAATCATATGTAAAGAATGATTGGTTTCAGTGACAATGTATATAAATTGGTGAATCTTGAACATTTCAGAAACCCTTTTAACATTTCACAATGTTTAATCACTTGTCTAAAAGTGTAAGTTTTACAAACATGGAGATGGATTAGTTAATACTGTTCAGTGTTTAATTTTGAATGAAGTTGAAGTGAGCAAGGACCTATTTGTATTTCAAAACTATTTCTAATTCACTTCTAGTAATTTGGTGCAACAAAATGAAAAGAAAGAGTAAATTATTACATTTTCTTGGATGGAAAAATTATGGTAATTTATAATAAGGTAGTAGGAAAATATACAAGTTTGGAATATGATTTAGAAGTTCTCTTGACATTCACACAGAAATTAAAAAATAAACCAAGCAGAAGAATACACATCTGTGGGACAATGATCTTGTATCCTGTAAAGATTTGTTACTTTTGTTGCTTTAATAACATGCTTATTGGCCATTAGCCAAGCAAGAAGTATAGGCAGGGTGACCAGAGTAGGAGAATTTTGGGAAGAGGAAAGTCTCAGTCAGCAGTTGTCACCCAGATGCAGAGGAAGCAAGATAATAATACCTCACTGATAAAAAATACCCAGCCATGTTACTAAGAAAGACATGAATTATGGTTTAATGTAAGATGTAAGAGTTAGCTAATAAGAAGCCCGAGCTAATAGGTCAGTCACTTTATAATTAATGTAGGCATCAGTGTGTTTTTTTAATGCCTGCAGGAAAGAAACTTCTGTCAACATACACCTCTACTGAATATTCAATAGTCTGAGGAGTTTGTTTTGAGCTTGTGTTAAGTTTGAGACTGGCCTGAGTTGCATAGTGAGTAGCAAGTTAAGTTACTTATTAGGCAACCAGAAGTCCTCTTATCCACAGAGCACTAAGGAACCAAGAATTTTAAATACACAGGGTCATCTTCTCAAAGAAGGAATTGCCTGTTTTCTGCCCAAAAGTTTGGAAGTGGATATGCCTACCCTTTGGTTATCTGTAGAGGTAGACCTTCATGTACTTTGTGCAATAGAGGCATACCTCAACCAAAATGTTTATTCCAGATGCTTTCTTCCTTTTACCATCATCTTTAGATTCTAGTTAATAGAATCCATTCATAGGAAAGATATCACATGTGCTACTAACCTCTGCGATATGTCAGAGATAACATATTCTTGGGTTTTTAGCTGTAGAACCTACCCTCATGATCACATGTCCTTTTAAAAGAGAGTCTATGTAGTCACTCCTTAAGCATTATTTTGCATCTGGACTGGCAATGATTGTTCCCTGGAAACTTTTTCCTAAATTGCATTGTGTTTCCAATATGCCTACAATGAACTGCCTGGATTCAAACTATAGAATATTTGATCCAGGCTGACAAATTTATCTGAACTGAATTTTCATTCTCATCTCTTCACAATTAGTGTCCCTGACTAATACATGCATGGATCCCCTTCAGCTACTGTCTCTAATACGAATGAAAATTAATTAACATGATTTTGCAAAAGCATTTATTCTACTAAATTTATATTTTCATAAACTATATTTATGAATAGATGTTGTTATGTGTAAATAATGAAAATGAAAAGATAATTTTCTTGCTTATAGGTTTGCTTTATCAGAAAGTAGAAGGAAAAGACTGGAGTGATTAATAGTTCCACATTTAGAAATATATAATGGTTTTACAGAGAATCTGAGTTCAGTTCTGAGCACTCATATTGCACATCTCTTAGCCATCTGTGCTTTATTCTCAAGGCAAATTTATTTCTTCTGATTTCTGTAAGAATTTCCAGACAAGCACATGTGCAAACATACACAAACAATTAACTACAAGTACTAATTTTAAATTAAAATGTAAGATACTTTCTAAGAATTAGAAAGTAAAAGGGATAAAGTATATGGGTATGGAAAAAATAGATATTTTGAGATAGTTACTATATTGATATCTAAGTTGATTTTGAAGAACAGAAGTATGAATGAAACTAACCTACAATCCACCTTGCAGTATGATAGATGAAATTCAACAAAATTTTATAAATTATTGGAGACTGGACTAAAATTTTAAGCATATTATATGTAGGCATTAATTTATTGATAGATTATCATTGATTTCAAGAATGTGATAGAGAAGATCAATAAGTGCTATAAATAATGTTGTACCTAAAATTTTGTTACCTTTTGCCATTTCCTGAAAAACTCTTATTCATGCTCAGAGAAGTAGCCTGTAATTTATAGCCTATTTCCACCCTAATGAAAACCATTTGCCTCAGTAGCTTAAATCCCTCTATGATTATTATCATGCTTATACTTAATATGTTTATGCTGCTGTCATTTTATATTTTCCCAGGCTGGAATCATTCTGAGTTCAGGAATGGCCTTAAAATACAATAATGTATTTATGGATATTTAATGATTAACACTCAATAAATATATTTATCAAGAAATTATATATATATATATATATATATATATATATATATACACAAACACATGTTGTGTGTGTAATAATACATTTGTAATTATTTGACAATAATGCTGGGTAATTAATATGGAGCAAGAATAATCCACCAAAAAATTGTATATGAGCCTGTCAGAAGACTTCTAAAGACACAACAAGTATTTGTAGAAAAATATGAATATTAAGTGAATTTTATTCTACTCTATCTGCCTTATCACTGATTTTCCTATATACAACTAATCCAAAAATCTAAGAATGGGGCTGAGTTGATTGTGTTAGAGGCTTGAGAGCTGGCATCTTCTCTTTCACAGCCAAATGCTAAAAATTCCAAAAGGTCTATTAACTTCAGCTTTGTAAGCCTTAAAGAATCTAAAAATATTGTTGATAAATTAATCATTTTATTTTTATCAAAAGACATGTTTCAAGATAAATTAATCTCAAAATTATCAGAATTCTAACAAAAATTCAAACCCTTCATAATTTACAAGATTTTTTGTTATCTATGAAAAGATTAGCTTAAAGACCAATTTAATTTAATTTAATTTGGGGCTCGAGATACAACTCCACAGTTAAGAGCACTGACTGCCGTTCTGAAGACCTCGGTTGAATACCTAGCACACACAAGGCAGCTCACAACTGTCTGCTATTTTAGTCCCAGCATATTTGACAGCCTCTTCTGCTCTTCATTTCACCATGTTGTGCATAGACATAAATGCATGTAAAACACTTATATACATAAACTTCAAATTAAAAAGATTAAAAATGGTTCTTAAAGATCTAATAGTTTGAAAAAGCAAAGGATTACTTTGCCAAAGTTTTAGTATAAGTTACGGTGATATGAATTTGTAATTTGGCTTATGTTGGTTATTTTGTCTTTGTTGTAGGTATGCTGCAGAATTAAAGATATAGATGAGATTAATATCACATTTCTATGAGAAAATGGTATGCAAAAGTCAGCAGAAATGACATCAATATCATGAGTACACTATCATGATACCATTAAAATTCCTGTATGTAAACATATTTGCAATTGCTCACCTGCATTACTTATTTACTTAATTTCAAGTGAACTAGTTAATATTACGTCCATGCTTCACGACTTAAATTTATGTATTCATCAGTATGCTCTTATTTTATATACTCAATTCCTTTGATGATTCAGCTTCTTTACTAATAACAAACATCTAATGATGAAATGTTATCTAAATTTAAGAGCATTTCTTAATATATACAGCATTGCCATAGGAATCCTAAAATGTAGGATTAAATTTTGCATACATTCCATGCCCATAATTTAAGATTGCCCTTAGTAAAAACGTAGTTTGAGCAATGTTAAGTGGCAAGATAAACCAGGAAAATAAATTTTATTACATCAAGCAATTTTGATAGAAATTGTATCCACAGTTTGAAGAACTAATGAGCTATAGAATTGTTAATTAGTCATATTTGTACTATAGTGTTTGATAAAAATAATGAAATGGAATTTATGAAAGATAGCAATGTTCCTAAAGTATAATAACATGCTTTTGAACCTAGAAATATTCGAGAAAAAAAAATTCATGGGAAGGTGAGAAAGAGGTCAGAGAAAAATGGCGAAATGAGTATGGAAAATCCACATTTGTAAAATTACTGACTCTTTGGTGCAATAGGTCAACAAGTAGAACAGCTTTATAACTTAGGTAAGTAGCATTTTGTGGTTCTGTGTTAACACTGTTCACCATCTAACCAGTCACAGAAAGTCTTTAATGACATAAATCAAAACTGGTTCTCAGAGTAATGGGCAAAAACATTTTATCAGAAACATTTTTGTTCCTAGTCCTTAAGACTCCTAACTGGAATCTACACTTACATTTTTTTCTTTTGAGTCAATATGCCTGAACACTTTCCAGGAAAAAAAAATCACCACAAAATGATAAAGTTTGATAATTTTTTCAGTTTGCTAGTTAGATTCAGCTTTAGGAACATACATCAAATACAATTAGTAAAGACTCAGTGTTCTCTAAAAATACGCTTAGTCTCTTTGGATGCCTTATGTGTATTGTTCTGGAAAGGTCAATACTAATTTTTCTGATTCTCTAAAGATGACTTTGGACACTTTCTATCATAAGAAAAATGCATATGTTTAATTTGCATAAATTCTTTAAATAATTTAAATTTCTTTATTTCACTTTATATGTATGTGTGTTTTATTTGTGTGTATATGTGTGCATGACACTTCATGCCTGTGGAGGTCAGAAGAAGGTGTTAGATCCCCTTAAACAAGAGAGACACATGAATTTGAGTTGCCACATGGGTACTAGGATTCAAACTGAGGCCTCCTGTAAGAATAATAATTGCTCTTAGTGACTGAGCTGTCTCTGTAACCCCCATTTGAAACCCTTCTTAATACACTTGTTTGTGTTACCTTGTGTCCATAAAGAGACTATACCTATTTACCCCTCTAGAGCAGCAAGGTTTGGGGACCTGATAAAAATATGGAAAATCAGAAAGTAAAACTCCAACGTTTTCAAAGAGAACACAAGTAGATAAACAGACAAATTTATAATAGGTGTAAAAGTGATCTTTTATTTGTTCACTTATATTTAATTGGTCCCTAAAATACATTGTAATTTAGTTTTATAATATGCAGGACTGTGTCCTCTTGGGAATTAATAAACTAAGCACATGGATTTCTTTTTAAACACATGACCTTGAGTTTAGAATGGTAGAAGTATATCACAGTGACAGAATTAAAGGATATCTGTGGCCTACATTGGATTTTAGTCATAAACCTACCTGGGAAAGCTGAGATAATAAACTTCAGAGAATTACAAAATATAGTGAAAACTTAGGAACTTAACATGAAAAGACATTTGCAATAATTAACCAAGTTGAATTACTTGTTTTTATCCAATTTAAAACATATACCTCCCCTTTTTTCCCTTCTCCTCTCACATTGAATTAATTTCCTATTTTACCACCAATTCCAGAAGAGCTATACACATACTCATATCATTTTGTATCATTAAATAATAGTTATAAAAAACAAAGGATAATTAGTGAGTGAATATAAGACAGTCTATAGAAGTGCCAAGAATAAAGAAGAAATTGGAATGTTTCATTGATGACAACCTTTTAAAAGAGCTAAATATTTGACATCACTGAGTCACGACTATCAAAGGCTTCTGTGAACCACTAACAGAGAGATTTTGCCATGAAGGGAAAATTGTTTTCGTAAATGTACACTGAGCAACAGTGTATGGTATAAAACTAGAACAACTAAATAATTCAGGTAGTTACTCTTTCTCTTTCCCTTCTTTCCTCCCATTCTCCCCCATTCACCATAATTCTTACCCCTACTATTGTTCTCCTTTCTTCTCCGAGTCTTCATTATGTTTTCATTCCATATATCCTTAATAATCATAGACTTGCCTTGAGCCTTTGAATTTGACCCTGGATATTATGTGTGAAATAATTAGATAACTATGTTGATTAAATCAATTAAAAATTTTAAGTCCTTTTATTGATAGCTACACCATGACCGTTAACCAACCTTTTTCTTTTTTCTTTTTATTGTTTACATTGAGCTATACATTTTTCTTCACTCCTTTCCTCCCTTTCTACCTCCTACCATGACCTTCACACTCCCAATTTACCCATGAGATCTTGTCTTTTTCACCTTCTTCTGTAGATCCAAACCCAGCCCTTTTCATTTTGACAACCAAGAAGCTTCCAAGTAATGACAGAGTGACAATATTAATTATGAATGATTGACCCTATCTTAGCTCTGATTTTAATCTGTTTCTCTTTATCTACATTTTTCCTATGGCTTTTTACCTTTTTTCTTTCCTACTTCCTTGCTGTATCTGTGTCTGCCTGGTTGGTTTTTGCCTAGCTTCTTGTCCCAGGTGTGTCCCTCATTTTTTCTCTCTTCTCTCATTCTACTTATTCCATCTCTCAAGCCTAGATTTCTCTTATTTATTCTCTCTTCTCAGCAGCCCCACCTATTCCTTTCCTACCTATTTATTGGCCATTCAAATTTTATTAGACCACTCAGGTGTCTTAAGCAAGCAAGGAGAAACAAATTCTGTTGACAGAGTTTTCTGTCCTGCTTGGTCCCCCAGCCATTCAGTTCCAAAAGAAATACAAAGATCTACATCAGTTATAAACTGATTGGCCCAGTATCTCAGGCTCTTCTTATTAACTAATTTTTATAGCTTATATTAGCCCATCGTTCTTGTCTGTGTTAACCATGTGGCTTGGGAGCTTTTTTGGTGAAGCAGTCACATCCTTCTTTCTCTGCAGAAAAAAACAAAAAATTTTAGACAAGCAGTTTAACAGAAGCTAAGTGGTTGGCTGAAAGGGGGTTCTATAAAACAGTGACTCAGAGTTCTATAAAAGAGTGACTCAGTCCTAGGTTCTGAGTCAAAATATTTAATGTAATTGAGTAATATTATGAGTCTCATGGATGAAAAGGTGAAACAATCAGCTTAGTGACATCTAATAAGGCCAAAGCTAGGGCTTGTTTTTATTTCTGGGAAACTTTTATTGTTTGTTTGTATTAGCCTACTTAAAGGCTGGTGTCTGGCAGAGGCGGAGTAAAGAGGATAGGTCATTTTACCAAATTACAGAATCCAGAGCCTGTAATATCCCTCTGCCCCCAGGAATTTTTATATCTGTTTTCTGATTTGGAGAGGGTGAGTTTCAAGAGGACAACTTTTTCTTCAGGCAGCACTGAGAGTTCTACCTGAGTGAGTTTGTATCCCAGATAGAAAACTGTTGTGTGATGTTTTGTGTTCTGACTAATAAAGCTTGCCTGGAGATCAGAAGATAGAGATAACCACTAGTTAACCATAGAATCTGGGCTGTGGTGGCTTCTACTTTTAATCCCAGCTCTCAGGATGTGGAGACAGGAAGTGATAAGGTGGCCTACAGTCCCTTTTGGAGGGAGAAAGAGACAGGTAGAAAGGAACTGGCGGCTGTTCCTTGTTCTCTGACCTTCCAAGTCTATACGCCAATATCTGACTCCTGGTATTTGTTCATTATGATTACTTAGACTAATACTTCATCTGGCATCCAACTTTTGGGGCACAAATTTATGAAATAACCGCTTGCTCATGGATTTGCAGTCACCAGCTCCCACTGGAGTTGCACCCATTGGAGGGAACAGTACCTGGAAGTGTCACCATACAAACAGCTGCAGCCTCTCTACAGTAAACCTCACAGGGACTTGGGTTCCAAATGCTACAAGAGTCAGCCAGTTTCACAAGTTCCCCTGCACAGGGAATCATCTGGCTCTTTGCCTTCGTTTTGCCCTTGGGTTGTAGGTTTTCCCTGGATTGCCTCCTCAGGTTGCTGACACTTGATCAGCAGCAGCTGTTCTCAGCTGAGCTGTTCACCGTCTGTGTTCTTGGCTCAGATGTGTTATACCTCACATTTCACAGCAATTGACAACAGATTTGGTGAGACAATGTAGAGTTCTTAAAGGAGGAAACTACCTAAAAGAAGAGAAAAAGTTTATTCCCATGTTAAAATACGGGAACCTATATATATTACGACAGAGGGAGTTAGGTCTCTGTATGATTATACAATGAATGGTTTCAAATTGGAACAATTAAATGATTGGGTAATTAACATAGATGGTATTTATGTAATATCAATTATAAACCTTATATTTTTGATTGTTCTTTTGTATCCCTAAAATAATTGATTGATATGGGTGCAAATTTAGTTGATATAAGTACCAAGATACGGGCCTTACAGAAAGTTGTTAAAGAAGGTAATGACATTTTGACAGATATGTTATGAATCTTAAGAGATATTAAAACAAAACAGGGAAATTTAAAGAAGATCTAACCTCAGAATTATATCACAAGATTAGAGAAGAACAGCCTAAAGCCTTCAAAGAACCAATTTTTATTTATCCAGTCACCTAACATGACCAAATGTCAAATGACATATATCTCTTTAGCTGTGTAATCTATGATGGGATTCCTGTGGTAATGTTAGATTTGAGGATATTTAAGGAAGTGATATTCTCATATAGTATGCATTCAACTTTTATGAGGCAATTAGTAACAAAATTATCCCACAAGACTGAAAAGATTTGTTTACAGCAGCGTTAAAACCTGATCCTCAATTGTAGTGAGAGACTTGGCAGAAAGATGAGACTTGGAAACTTGAATAATGAAGTAAGGCTGGGGGTATTGACATTTTCCAAGATCACCTTTTAGAGAGTACTATTATGCTGATACACAAATATAGTCTCTATATGATGACCACTCCTGGGCTCTATGCAGTGCAACAGCTTTGAATACCTGGGAGAGAACTGAAGAAGTTAGAAAGAGAACTGGGTTGTTTCTAAAGTTATACATATCTAAAAAGAAACTTTCAATGTTTTTGCTTTTTACAAAGATTTCCTTCAGTTATAAATAGAGTGATACAAAACTGAGAGGCTAGACAAATAATAATTGAATATATGACCTTCCAAAATGCTAATTCACAATGAAAAGAGTGATTAGGCCTTTAAAGGCAAAAGCAGCACACTTAGAGGAATGTGCTGTGGGACAATGATCTGTACCCTGTCACTTGTATTTTAAATAAATGCTGATTGGTCAGTAGCCAGGCAAGAAGTATAGGCAGGCAATGAGAATTCTTTTAAGAGGAAAGATTCAGTCTGCAGTCATCACCCAGACACAGAGGAAGCCAGACACAGAGCAAACAAGATGTGACCGCCTCACTGAAAAAAGCTTCAAAGCCACGCAGCAAACACAGACAAGAATTTTAGGATAATATAAGTTATAAAAGTAAATAAAAAGGTTAAGCTACTAGGCCAGCCAGGTTATAATTAATGTAGAACTTTGTGTGTTTCATTTGAGACTGAACAACTGCAGGACCAGGAGGGTCAGAAACCTCAGTCAACAGGAATGGATCTGAGATTCAGCCAATATTGAATCTCATAAACATGATGATATTTGGATAGAAGAGTTATTTCCAGAGACTTGAAGAAAAAAATCAAAATATCAAATGTTTTAATTGCAGTAAACAAGGCAATCCTGAGTACAATGATTTTTCTAAGAATAATCCAAACATAAGGCTCCTGTCTTTAGGAGTATGCAGAAGGTTTGGCAAAGACTGACATTCAACCAGTGTATGCATATCAAGAAGAGAGTGGCAGGGTAACCAATGACATTAAGAAATGTCTTTTGGGACCTGACAGGCCTCCATGTCAAATTTGATTTAGTCATTCACTATAGTGGAAACTCCCTCCCCCAGAGTAATTAAAGGACCTAATGCCTACTGTAAAAAAAAACATACTGTTCTGCCAGGCGGTGGTGGCGCACACCTTTAATCCCAGGACTCTGGAGACAGAGGCAGGCGGATCTCTGTGAATTCAAGACCAGCCTGGTCTACAAGAGATAGTTCCAGGACAGGCTCCAAAGCTACAGAAAAACCCTGTCTTGAAAAACTAAAAAAAAAAAAAAAAATACAGTTCTGGATACTAGAACAACTTTAGAAAATAAAACATAAATTTCAGGGGAAAAAATAAAGCAAATATTATAAACAATATATTTGGACAAGAGAGTCTAATTTATTGGAAGAAATGATAATTGATCACAGTGACAATTCACTCTAAACTAATTTATATAAATAACAAAAGCTTTTCATTTGATCAGATATAACTTGTCAAAAGAGAACCTACCCAAATTTTAGGAGGGTTTTGTTTTGTTTTGTTTTTGTTTTTTGTCTTTTCAGGAGGATTGTTCTGGGGAAAGACTGCTTGTTATTCCTGGACGCCCAGCTAGCTTACACCCAAAACAAAATAACCACATAGAAACTGTATTAATTAAAACACTGTTTAGCCATTAGCTCTAACTTCTTATTGGCTAACTCTTACATATTAGTTTAACCCATCTCCATTAATCTGTGTATCGCCACATAGCAGTGGATTACCAAAGATTCTAACCAGAATCCATCTAAGGCGATGCAGGATTCCACTGTTAACCTGATTAGGATGAGAATAAATGAGATAGCTAATGCTGACAGTAAGGTGGTGAGCTACATGGACCAGGTAGACAGAAACTAATACCAATTATCTGAGATATGCCTCCTTTTTTCCTTTTTTTTTTTTTTTGGTTTCCCATGATAAGGTTTTCCCTAACTCCTCGAATGGATGCCATAGAATTACCTTTTTTTTTTTAAGCCACCTGTAACATCTTTGTTTAATAAAGAGAAAATTTACTCAATTATGTAGAACAAGTTCTGCTTAAGAGTTACTTGTTCCTCTAGTCTGGATATGGAGTCTTCACCTAAGTCCACTTCTTAATTGTATAATGTTTTTATCAATGACTATGATGACTGATATTTCTATTATTGTTGCTTCAGCAATATCAGATGCAACCAGGAGCAGAATCAGCATACTTGCAGCTAGAAACTCATGTTGCAGCCTGGCGTCCATGTTAAAATATGCTCTCCTTTTTCCCTTTTATGTAAGCACATCTGGGCAGAATGAACACTAAGACACATAAAAGAGATATATTGATTTGGAATCCATCAGAAGAGACACATTTATTTAAATCATTTGTGCTAACCCACCAAATGGTCTCAGGGAGGATAAAAAGAATTGACCTGGAGAGTGGAATAGAAAGCAGCAGAGTAAAGTATGACTTTTAGGTCAAAATTTTTTGAAGATGTGTGTTTTCCTGTGGGGATAAGAACAGAACACTGCCCTCATCCTGTATGGTTTTCTTACCACCTGTATGATTATCATCATTGTGGATGGGCTGTCATGTCTTCTTTCCAAGAGATTTCTCCTCTTCAAACCAAACCTTAATTAATTTTGATGGTATCCACAAATTTTCTTCCCCTGTGGAAAAAAGAGCAAAACCCCTTCCCCAGTGCAACACATCTCCTGGCTTCCACTGCGAGGTCAGCACATCCTTGAAATGAACCAATTGCTTTAGTTCAGCAGTCTTTGCTATTATCTAATGTCTTTCTGCTGCTGTTGTCCCTTTCACACTAGTGTTAAGAAAATTCAAGGTTGACTTCCAAGCACCTATCCTCATCAGAGGTGGGGTATTTGGTTCCCAAAAGGAACTCAGCCTATTCCCAGGCTGGAGCCTTGAGGGAAAAGGGTGCCTATACAAAGCCACAGGGCTTTGTGGAGCACAGATGTCTACCCTTTTGACTGCGGGAGGCCCTTGGAGAGGACTCCTAATTCAGCCATTCGACCCAGAGGGTAAGTGGGTCCCAGCCCAGCCATCTAGGTGTCTGGCCCCAGAGGAGACTAAGGACACCCGCCCATCCCCCAAAC
Source organism: Dicrostonyx torquatus (assembly GCA_028555095.1). Classification (NCBI taxonomy): domain Eukaryota; kingdom Metazoa; phylum Chordata; class Mammalia; order Rodentia; family Cricetidae; genus Dicrostonyx; species Dicrostonyx torquatus. The sequence continues at coordinate 1,201,180 of JAQHUG010000392.1, read as the reverse complement.
CTTTGGGCCATTAAGGCAGCTTTCCCCACCTATTGGCTTTTCTGATTAGTACACCTTAGCTCACTTCCAAGCATCTGTCCTCATCAGAGGCGGGGTACTCGGTTCCCAAAAGGAACTCAACTTGTTCACAGGCTGGGACCTTAAGGGAAAAGAGTGCCTGTACAAAGCCACAGGGATTTGTGGAGCACAGAAGCCCACCATTTTGACTGCAGCAGGCCCTTGGATAGGGCTTCTGATCCAGCCATTCGACATGGAGGGTAAGTGGGTCCTAGCCCAGGTGCCTAGCTGTTTGGCCCCAGAGGGGAGTAAGGACAACCTCCCATTCCCCAAACCTTTGGGCCATTAAGGGAGCTTCCCCTACCTGTTGGCTTATCTGCTTAGCACACCCAAGATTACATCCAGGCATCACTCCCCCATTGGTGGTGGGGTCCTGGATTCCTAAAATGAACTCAACCTGTTTCCAGGCTGAGGCCCTGAGGGAAAAGGGGGCATATAGAGAGCCACAGGGCTTTCTGTGTGGTAGGGAGCAGAGAAGTACACCCCTTTTGTCTGCTTCAGGCCCTTTTAGAGGACTTTTGACACAGACCCATCTGGATCTGAGGAGCTCAGCAGGTTCTTGGGCCAGCAAAAGCCCCTGA
>JAQHUG010000392.1:1152034-1173092 GCA_028555095.1 Dicrostonyx torquatus | reverse complement strand
ACCTCTTCTTTAAAGGTCTCTATCACATTCATAATGTTATGTTTAAAGTCTATTTCTTCTGCTTCCTCTGGATTAGGTTGTTCAGGTGCTGCTGTTGAATATTCCTTGGATCCTGGTGTTATCATATTGCTTTTCAGGTTGTTGGAGAAATTCTTGCATTCCCTGTGCTCACTCCCTGATTCCCAGAGCCTTAGCCCTGGAGCCTGTTGCTTTGTGAGGTCCTAGAACCCCGCAGCTGGAAGGGGGAGCTGGGGTGGGCTGGGAAAAAATCAGTACCCTGGCAGGGCCCCTCCAGATGTTTCTTCTGGGACTAGATCAGGGCCCCCTGATGCTCTGGTGTCTCAGAGGCAAAAGCGTGGGCTTGGTGGATGGAGGTCCTGCTTTGTGGATGTAGCACCATGGGACAAATAACCCCTGCTTCCCTGCGCTCACTCCCCAATCCTCAGAGCCTTAGCCCTGGAGCTTGCTGCTTTGTGAGGTCCTTGGGCCCCGCAGCTGGAAGGGGGAGCTAGGGTGGGCTGGGAAAAAAATCCAGTACCCAGGCAGGGCTCTGCGCCCAAATGACCAGAGAGTTTAGAGGAATAGAGTGTCCCTGAACCCCTCTCTGGTCTGGGCGGCTGAGTTTCTCTTCATTTAAGTTGACATTGGCTACAGAATTTCTGTAAATGGCCTTTAAAATATTGAGGTATGTCCATTGTAAACCTAACCTCTCCAAGACTTTTATTATGAAGGAGTATTGGATTTTTTTTGTTGAAGACCTTTCCTGCAGCTGTTGATATGACCAAATGATGTTTGTCTTTCAGTTTACTTATATGGTGACTTACATTTATTGATTCACATATGTTGAATTATCTGTGGATCTTTGAGATGAAGCTTACTTGATTATGGTGGATGATATTTTGATATGTTCTTATATTCAGTTTGCAAGTATTTTATTGAGAATTTTGGCATTGATGTTCATAAAGGAAATTTGTCTATAATTCTTTCTTTGTTGGATATTTATGTGGTTTAGATATCAGAGTAACCTCATGAAACAACTTGAACAATGTTCTTTCTGTTTCTATTTTGTGGAATATTTTCAGAATTATTAGCATTAACTAGGTTTTGAAAGTCTGGTAGAAGTCTATGCTAAAATCATCTGGCCACTGGCATTGGGCTGGGAATGGGCGAGTTTTAATTGCTGCTCCTAATTTAGTAGAGGATATAGTTCTGTTGAATTGCTTATCTGATCTTGAATTGACTTTGGTAGTGGTATGTTTTGAGAAAATTACACATTCATTTTAGATTTCCCAATTTGGTGGAGTATAGGTAATTAATGTCCTTATGATTAGTTGAATTTTGTTGTTATCTGCTATTATACTTCTTCTCTTTCAATTCTAATTTTTTAATTACCATCTTCTTTATTATTTCCTTTTAGTTAATTTGACTAAAGGTTTGTAAAACTTATTATGATTCTCAAAGAATTACATTTCTGTTTCATTGGTTCTTTTTATTGTTTTTGTTTGTTTCTATCTTATTGATTTCAGCCATAACTTAGGTTATACATTTTTATCTGTCATGTTTTGCTGTAATTTATTTCATTTGTTCTAGAAATTTCATATTATTCTGTTAAGTTACTAGTGTGGGATCTTTCCAACTTTGGTGTAGGAGGTCCTTCTGTCTATGTGTTGCTTACATTGGTTAATAAAGGAACTTCTTTGGGGCTATAGCAGAGCTATAGTGGAAGATTGCTAGATAGGGAGAGCTAAATGGATTGCTAGAAGAAGAGGTGGAGGGAGAAGCCATCGATCTTCTGCCTGAGACAGATGCTGGTTAGAATTTTTGCTAGTAAGCCACTACAATGTGGTGATACAAAAATTAATAAAAATGGGTTAATTAATAAAAGAGGTAGCCCATAAGAAACTAAAGTGAATGGGCAAAGCAGTGTTTTAAATAATGAAATTTCTGCATGATTATTTTGGGACTAAGTTAGCTGGAAGTCTAGAACAAACAAGGAGCCCTTCCTTGTAGCACAACTTTTTAAATGTAGTGCTATGAACTTTCCCCATAGAGCTGCTATCATTGTTTCTCATTATTTGCGGTATGTTGTGGTTTCATTTCACTCATTTCTTGAATGTCTTTAGATTATATCTTTACCGTGTGTGTGTGTGTGTGTGTGTTTGTGTGTGTGTGTGTGTGTGTGTTGTGTCTGTCTGTCTGTCTTTTATGTCTGAGGGTTAATATCAAACTTAAGTTTCCAGGCTTGGAAAAAAGTGTCTTTATGCACTGAGTCAACTCATGGCATCCTTCTGATGTTTCTTAACTTCTTTAGTCAATTTTTCAGCACTGAAGTTTCTGTGAGAATATTTTGGTCTGTTCTGCCAGGAAATGAATGAGCAATCTTTGCACACACAGTTTCACATTTATTTCAAGATAAAATAATAAGTTTTAGGATACTTTTTCTTCTTTCCTTGCTAAAAAATAATGTATTACCACATCTTGAATATGTATGTAGAAAGAGGTAAGGACATTGTGTGTGTGTGTGTGTGTGTGTGTGTGTGTGTATTTCTTTGTTTTTATAGACACAAACTATGAATAACCACAGTACTTCTCTTCTCTTTATACTTTAAAATCAGTGATGTCAACTGGCATGTTTAAAGCAGGTAAAAATGTAATAATCAATATTTATTTATTTTTCCATCCAATTGCTTGCAAACTTAATGATGTCATTGTTTTTAACAGCTGAATAATACACTGTGAAATTTACAACATTTTAAAATCAATTCCTTGATTGAAAATATTGAGGTCATTTTTAGGTTCTAGATATTACAAATTAATCTTCTCTGAATGTAGTTGAGAGGTGTCTTTGTGGTATGATTGAAAATCATTTGGGTATATGTCCAAGAGCAGTATGACTGTGTCTTATGGTAGGTTGCTTCTCAGCTTTCTAAGAAATCACCACACTGACTTCTAAAGTGGATGTACAAATTTGAACTCCCATCAGCAATAAAGGAGTCCACATCATCTCCAGCATGAGCTATTACTTGTGCTTTTATCTTAGTCATTCTGATAGGTGGAAGTTGGAATCTCAGCTTCATTTGATTTGCATTTTCCTGATTGTTGACAGCGGTTTCTGTCCTCTGTTTCCCACAGTTGTTAAGTCTCAAAGAAATCACACAGAGGTTTACATTAGTTGTAAACTGATTGGCTGATTATCTCAGGTTCATATTAATTAATTCTTATAATTTATATTAGCCCATAAATCTTGCCTTTGTTGGTCACTTGGCTTGATACCTTTTTTTGTGAGACTGACATATCTTGCATCCTCTGTATCTGGGTAACAACTACAGAATGAGCATTCCTATTCCCATAATTCTCCTGTTCCCGTCACACTGCCTCTACTTCTTGCCTGGCTGTACTGCCTATACTTCCTGTCTGGCTACTGATCAACTAGCATTTTATTAAAATACAATTGACAGGGTACAAACCATTGTCCCACAACACTTTCACCTCCCCATTTTTTAAACGAAAAAGAACTCTGAATCTAATATCCTTTGTTTAGCTTTTCTCCTATAATATTCTCTATAATAACATGTAGTCAACATTCTAATTGAAGGTAATTATCCATAGTCCATTTTTTGGGGGGAATGTGAGCATAGTTATTCAGGCTACTTCCTGCTGATTGAGGGCACTGATGATCTTATGAGGACCTAAAGAATATTTAAAATTATGATCAAGTAGTGACTGAAGTATCCTGTAAGGCTTGATCAGCTCAGTCAGCATTCTTGAATCTGTTCTGGATGTAGAATTCGGGCATCTGGGTCATCTACTCCTATCAGAGATTTCTCAGGGGATTTTCCTTGATCAAATCTGATTTTTCTTAACCCAGAATAAATCCACAGTCTCCAATGGAGACTGCAACTAAGGATATTGAACATCTTCTTAAGTGACTCTCAGCTATTTGAGATTTTCCATTGAGAATTTTCTTTTTAGATGTGTACCCCACTCTTAATTGGATTATTTGGTTTGTTAACATCTAGTTTTCTGTATTCTTTATATATTTTAAAAATTGATCCTCTGTCAGATGTAGGGTTTGTGTTGAACTTTTTCCATTCTGTGGGCTTCTGTCTAGTCCTATTGACAAGAGTCCATTGCTTTACAGAAACTTTTCAATTTCATGAGGTACAATTTATTAATTGTTCATCTTAGTACCTGTGTTAATAGTGTTCTACCCAGGAATTATTCTCCACTGCCACTGCATTTTAGATTATTTCCCACTCTCTCTTTTATCAAGTAAAGTATATCTGTATTTACATTGATATTTTAATTCACATGGACTTGAGTTTTGTGCAGGGTGATAGATATGGATCAATTTGCATTCTTCTATATGCAGATATCCAGATAGATGAGCACTATTTGTTGAAGATGCTTTCTTTTTCCCATTGTGTGTTTTGGGCTTCTTTGGCAAACATCAAGTGACCATTTGTGAAATTTTGTGTGGGCCTTTAACTTGATTCCATATATCAATGTGTCCATTTTTATGCCAGTATCATCTTGCTTTTATTGCTATAATTCTCTAAGAGTATTTAAGATAAGGGAGCATAATACTTTTGAAAGTTTAGGATTGTTTTAGCTATTCTGGATTTTTTTCCATATCAAGTTTAGTATTGTTAATTCAAGTTCTATAAAGAATTGTGTTGGAGTTTTGATGAGGATTGTACTGAATCTGTAGATTTCATTTGGTGAGATTGCCATTATTATAAATCATGGAATCATTCAGTAATTAATCAGACTCATTTCATAGGGTTAACCCATCAGAACTAAGGGCTTTGTTGGAGGGTTAGGCCAAGATGCAAGGCATGTTAGGACTATTGCCTTGTGAATGAAGTAGCTATTTCTTGCTGTAGATTTCTCACTGTAGCTTATCCCCTTCTGCTATGAATTTGGAATTTATCTCCCATAGTTCAACACTATTTAATCATTTACTGGACACAACTTTACCTATGCACTTTGAGTTTACTAATTATATCCCCTAGATATGTGTAAATGAGTTTCCCACTACCATGACTTTGTTCCTCCCTCATATATAAATACAGGGATATACCTTATAATTACATTTATTGATGAACATTTGGTCAGTGTTTAGGGTCCAGGTAAAAGTGCCCCTTATAAGACAATAACTGTTCTGATAGAAAAAATAAGCATGTCCTGATTTTACCTCATTTATAGATAAGGAAAGTGATGACCTAAAAGTAACTAATCTTGCATTAAAATGTTCCTAATGACTCATGTTCACCTTCAAGTCAGTTTACTGATGTTTTAGTTTAGATTTACTGTTTGTGTTCTATGCTCAGAGACATAAGGAGAAATAATTAACCATTTTTTTCCACAGATCAAAAAAGACTTTCTTCCCATCGGTGCCACAGACCCACATCACCAATGATCAATGTGAGTGAAAGGGATCAAGTCCTGGATCTGATCATATAGAGGCTTTTGTCTCCTCTTTGTTTTAACTACTTAGAGCAAAGGTGTAAACATCAGATCTAAAAAGTCTTTAGAGCTTGCAAACATTTGGCAAATGTGAAAGTAGATCAAGGGCCACAGCTTTCCCTGTTAATTTACATAGGTTGCCTAGTTACCTGATATCCTCTATGAGTGCTGGGAAAAAATTAGTACAGTGTATAAAAAGGCAATCTTAGCCTCACTTGTGATTTTATTGAATATGAATCATTTAGCTTTTTATCTAACCACTTAAAATGGGGCACAGTACACAAGAGTCACCTTCTAGAATTCTCTTTTGAATAAGTGGTATGGGAAATGCTTCTGTCTATGTGTTGCTTTTATAGGTTAATGAATAAAGAAACTGGCTTAACATGCTGATAGGGAAGAACTTAGGTAGGTGGGGAAAATTCAACTGAATGCTGGGAGAAGGGAGGCAAAGTTAGGAGAAGCAATAGAGCCACCAGGATAGACATTGGGATCTTTACCCAGTAAGGCACAGCCATGTGGCAATACACAGATTAATAGAAATGGGTTAAATTAATATATAAGAGTTAGCAATTTAGAAGCTAGAGCTAATGGGCCAAGCAGTGATTTAATTAATACATTTTCTGTGTGATTATTTTTGGTCTAAACTAGCTGGGTGCCTGGGACCCAACAAGTGGATTCGTTCTAAAAATAAGTCTCTTTCTTAATTGACCTCCTTCTCCCTTAAGAAGTTTATGTGATGTTCTCTGCTTTTATTGTGTCTTGTATGTTTTGGTATGTTCTACATTCATTTGCCTTAAATTCTAGGAAGTCTTTAACTTCTTTATTGCTTCCTTGACCAAGTGGTAACTTAGTAGACAGTTTTTCAGTTTCCATGAGTTTGCATGTTTTCTGTTATTTCTGTTGCTATTGAAATTCAGCTTTAGTCCATAGTAGTCTGAAAAAATACAGGGTTTATTCCAATTTTTTGTATGTGTTGAGACTTGCTTTGTGGATGAGTATATCATCAATTTTTGAGAAGGTTATTTGTTTTGCTGAGAAGGAGGTATATCATTTTGTGTAGATAACTGTTAGATCAATTTGATTCACAATATCTGTTAGCTTTATTGTTTCTCTATTTAGTTACTATCTGGAGTGCATGTCCGTTGGTGAGATTAGCATGCTAAAGTCTCCTGCTAGTATTGTGTTGGTTTCTATGTGTGATTTAAGCTTTAGTAATGTTCGTTTTACAAATGTGTGTGCCTTATGTTTGGGAAATTGAAGCATCATCTTGTTAGAATTTTCCTTTGATGACTATGAAATGACCTTCTCCATCTCTTTTGATTAATTTTGGTTTGAAGTTTATTTTGTAACATATTAAGTTTTCACACCAGCTTGATTCATAAGTCGGTTTAATTGAAAAACCCTTTTCCAACCTTTTACTCTGAATATCTATCTTTGATGTTGTACTGTGTTTCTTGTATGCAGCAAAATGATGGGTCCTTTTTTCATTCCATTCCATTTAGCCAGTGTCCTTTTATTGGTGAATTGAGTCCACTGGTATTATGGGTTATTGGTAACAAATTATTTTTAATTCCTGTTATTTTGTTGGTGATGGTCTCTCTCTCTCTCTCTCTCTCTCTCTCTCTCTCTGTGTGTGTGTGTGTGTGTGTGTATTTGTATCTGTATGTATTTATTTCTCTGTGTGTATTTCTGTAGTTCCCTCCCTTGGGTTGTTAGATCTTTTTGGTGTGGCATTATCTATTGTCTGTGATGTTTTGGGGTATAATTAACTTCCAAGCATTGGAATTTTCCTTGTAGATTCTTCTGTAGGGCTTGGGTTTTGGATGGATTTTGTTTAAATTTTGTCATGAAGTATCTTGTTTTCTCTATCTATGATGGTTGACATGTTTCCTGATTATAATATTCTGGGCTGGCATGCATAGCCTCTTAGAATCTGTAAGACATCAACACAGGTCCTTCTGGATTTAATGTATCTGTTGGGAATTGGAGTGTGATAAGAATAGGCCTGCCTCTGTACATTACTTGACTTTTTTCCCTTGCTGCTTTTTAATATTCTTTTGTTGTTGTTGTTGTATATGTTTACTGTTTTTATTATTATGTGGTAAGGGTATTTTATTTTCTGGCCATATATGTTTTCTGTTCTCTAAGCTTCTTGAACCTTTATAGGCATGTCCTTATTTAGATTGGGGATTTTTTTTCTATGAATTTTTAAAATATATTCTTTGGAATTTTGAACCACATTTCTTCTTCCATTCCTATTATTCTTATGATTTCTCATATTGTCTTAAATTTCCTAGATGTTTTCTAGTTGTTATTATTTTAGATTTAACATTATCTATTGTGTCTTCAACACCTGAGATATTCTTTTAGATTGAACCCGACCCGTGGGTCCAGTTATTCAGGGTCCAAAGAGGCTCCTACCTGAAAATCATGGGCGAGAGAAAAGAAGGAGGCCAAGCAAATTTCTCTTGTCAAGGTCTCACTTTATTAAGGAACAACACCAGTATATATACAGCTCCGAAATGGGAAGCTGCTTGAGGTGGGGGTTGAGGCAGTGAGCAGGAACTGGGGGTAGTTAGTTAACTAGCACACCTGTGTAAAGAGAAACATTCTTTTGTGGATAGCTAACTAAGGTAGAGGGGAATCTCTGCAGACATCCTTGAGACAATGGCCTCCGTATCTTTGTTAGCTTCCTAGAGTCAAAAGTCCTAGCTGGCTCTGTTAAACATTCTAAGTCAAAGGCCTTTGTTGACCTTCTGTAATTATTAGGGCAAAAGGTCCCTAACATTCCATCACTTTTATTCTGTTCCTGATGCTTGCATCTCTATTTCTTGTTTGCTTACCCAAATTTTACATTTCCAGGAGTTACTACATTTCTTTATTTGTACTCATATTTTCAGGTCTTGAACAGTTTTGTTTATCTTGAATTTGGTTTTTCTTTATTTTTTTAGAGACTTATAGATTTATTCTTATTTTTGTTTGTCTTTTTCTTAATTTTATAAGGGACTAGTTCATATCCTCTTTATGGACCTCTATCATCTTCATAAAGTAATTTTAAGTTTGTTTTCTCTTGCTTCATCTGTGCTGAATTATTCAATTTTTGCTGTTTTATGTTAGCTGGTTCTGGTGATGCCATATAGCCTTTTCTACATTTGTGTTTTTTTACTAGCATTTAGACATGTGAATTTGGGGATGATTATAGGTCTAGGTGTTGATTCCTGCATTTTTCTTTTCTATATGGGTGTTTTGTTAATTAGTTTTTCTTTCCTTTCTTATCTCTGCCCTAAATGTCCAAGGGTTCCGATGATAAGCACTTCGTCAGATCAAATATAATGTCCCCTTTGGGAATTTTGGGCCTAGTGGTTCCCTATATCAAGCATGTACTCTGGTAAAGCTGAATTCCTCTAATGATGTTGCACACCAGGATATTAAGTCTAGGAAACGGGTGTAGAATGGGGTACCTAGATCTTCTCTGGCCTCTGGAGTCCCCAGGACAAGCCTGACATATAGTAATTCTGCCAGCACAGGGGTCCCTATATCTGGCCTTTGTTCCAGGCCAGAAATTGTAGATCTGGCCTGAAATTGTAGATCTTGGGATCCCAGATGGGGTCTGTCCTCTGACAATATAGAAGTCTTCTACTGAATTTATAGAACAGGATATAGAGCAAGAAGTGAGGGGATAGGGAGAAGGTGGGCCATCCAGTCTGGAGTTGTTTGGCAGGTTTTAAAAGGGTTTGTGGAATTTGTGTGGTGTTTTCTCTGGGATTCCTCATGAATCCCCATAAGGCTATTGGGTCTATGGACTAGTATTATTGATCCCAGGGGAATGGGTGCTGGCCTAGGTTATTGGAAGCGTTTTAAAGAGTTTTAGCTGGCAGTGCAGGGTGTCTTTAAGATCTTGCCTGGACTCAGGGAAAGCTGAAGGCTTCTTTCAAAGTAACAGATTGGGGTGTTGGGACCAGGAGTGGCAGTACAGTCCATGATGGCAAGGCCAGTTTGAAGGGGTTCAGTGGGAAGTTGGTGGATACTTCTGGTAAAACTGCCAGAGCTGTGGGCCCTAGTATCTTACTTCTTCTTAACAAATCTTTCCTATGGTTTACAGATTGCCCTTTTATCATTGATTTAAGCATTTGTTATGATATAAGTGGTATAGCTCTGAATTTCTTTATCTTTTCATATTTTCTATTGGGATATGCTGTATTTAATACAATATATAATACTTTATAATTTTAACTGATTTAGAATTTTTAGCCAATATTTATTAAATTGTTTTGTTCTATCTCTACTTTTCTTAAGAACATGACATCCACAACTGTAAGCCTTCTTCTTTTGTGTTCACAGAAGATGAAAACCTGTGGATTGCTTTTAGACCAATATGGTTTGATAGACGATGACCCCCTAAAAGATTGCCATGAACACCCTCAAACAATTACTTTACCTAACTGCTGACTGAGATGAACCTAGCACACAGGATGCACCATGAAATACCTCATTAACAGAAGTAGTATAGACAAAACTATGTCCATATTCCCAAATATTTTTTATAAATGTTCTTTTGTATTTAAAGGGGGATATGATATAAATGTGAATAGTTTGCTTTGGTATAAATCTTGGTTTATTTATACAAATTTAAAGTCAATTTTGTTATATGTATAATTCTGCTCTTGATTAAGGTATTGTGATTATGTAGCTCATTTAAAAATGTAATGTATATAAGTTAATAGAGAGTCATCTTTAATAGTCAAACATGTAGTCATATTAGTTATATTTTCAGCTAGATAGGTATTCTTCAAATCTTTCAGAGACCTTCAGAATATGGCATTTAAAATGTTTTAACTTAGGACTTTTCATGAATGAGACATGTCTGATCCTTTCAGCACAAATTACTTTGAGAAGAAGATGAACATTGAAGAGGCTCCTTAGCCTTTTGGGAAATAAACTGCTCTTGTCTGAACTGCTGAACTAGACATGTAGGACCTGCAGAGAAATGACTGCTGAACTTTCCTAAAGCTAAGACAATCCTTGGGGTTTCCTGCTTCATAAAATAGTCTGCCAGATATTCTGTAGGATACAGAAGAAAGTGACTAAACTGTCTTTGAAATGTACTCCTTCATGGAAAAGTCTGCTGAATACTATGGGCCTGTAGGCTGAAGATGGATGCCTCAATGGTACAAAAGAACTTTGCGTGACTGTCCAGGCAGTGAGTTGTCTCTGTCAATTCTAGAGTTTTGGAATTTGCTTATAATGTACTTCCTGTTTACTTAGGTAATATATCCTTCTGACATCTTTGATGGAGTTGAAGAATAGATAGTAATAATATAGCTTTCCTTACTTATGATAAAAGTTAAATATTGTAACTGTAATTCTTGCTAGAATTTTACTATGTTAAAGCCTTTCTTTTTATTTAAACAGAAAATGGGAAATGGTGTGAGAAGTCCTTCTTTCTATGTGTTGCTTGTATTGGTTAATGAATAAAGAAACTGCCTTGGCCTGATAGAGCAGAACTTAGGTAGGCAGAGAAGACAGAACTGAATTCTGGGAGGAAGAAAGCAGAGTTGTAGAGGTGCCATGGCTCCTCCACCTGAGACAGACACAGGTTAGAATCTTTTCTGGTAAGCCATTGCCATGTGGCAATACACAGATTAATAGAAATGGTTTAAATTAAGATGTAAGAATTAGCTAATAAGAAACTAGAGCTAATGGGACAAGCAGTGATTTAATTAATACAGATTCTGTGTGGCTATTTAGGGGCTAAACAAGCTGGGCAGCCGGAACAAACATGCGGGTCCTCCTGCAACAATGCTCCCTGAAAAAACTTTGATATTGGCCAAATCCTGGGAAGACCAATATAACTTTTTCTGATCAATGTCACATGTCAAGTTTAATGAGGTCTCCACTGACCAAATCTGATCCGTATTATTCATAAAGGAATCCACAGCCTTCTATGTCCTGTCAGGAAAAAAAAAAAAAAAAACTCCAAAGCATTTTTTAAATAAATAAATAGAAATAAATTTCTATTTGACAAATATATCTTTGAATTCTTTTTAAAAGTTAAGATATCTCTAAGGTATTTCGATTGATTCAGTGTTGCAGCCTGTTCACAATCTCATGTCTCCTAGCTGCTGTCTTTTCCTTATCTGCATTCAAAAATTCAAAATTAACATAATACTACATAGGATGGAGTTATGCTGTATATTTCTAATTGGTATGTGCCTGTTTCTTTTATATTACTTTTAGTCTCTTTTTAAAGACTTTACTTTTACTATGCCTGTTTGTACCTATATATTTTTATTAAGCCTACAGACATTGTAAAACACACTGGAACACATTTAGACATTTTTCCATTTGAATCTATTTTACTGAATAACGGTTGCAATAAGCGCAGGCTGGATCCCTTGTTCCATCTTGCCAGGCTCCTGGCCACTGGGGTAGCTTACATTCAAAATAACCACATGGAAATTGTATTAATTAAATCACTGCCTGGCCATTAGTTCTAGCCTCTTGTTGGCTAACTTTTACATATTAGTTTAACACATATCTAGTAATCTGTGTGTCACCACGGGGTCATGGCTTACCAGGAAGATTCCAACCCATGTCTTTCTTGGGCTGGAGCAACATGAGGTCTGCTACACTTCTCTTCTTCCCAGGATTCTGCCGGGCAGTACAGAACAAGGGACCCAGCCTGCACTCATTGCAACAGTTTGGATGCCCAACGTGGTCAGCTAAATCCACTTAAAAACCTGAGAGGACTTAAAAAGAAGAGATAGAATTTAACACATCTTGTAGTGGTTTTAAAACAGGGCTTCCAGGGTTGTGCCGACAGAACTAACTCTGGCTATAAAGCATTTCAATGTCTTTTGTGGGACTGGATGTTTATGTGCCTGCTCGGAATCGGGAAGAAAGTAGCTGAGACCATGCTGTGCCTCAGCTCTTCCTGCTTTGGCAGATGGCGGGATCAGGCTTAGTCAGGCAGGAAAGCATGGCGGATTTTTGCAGCCATACACAGAGATGTTTCCAGGCTGTGCTTTGCTCTGCGTAAGAGAAAAAGCTCATTCTCTGGGTTGGAGTGCTGACCTTGGCTCCTGCAAGGAAGAAGGACATTGCACACTGTGGCTTAGAAGTACAAATGACTCAAAGGCACAAACAGCCCCGCCATGCTACTGGTGCAATGTGCAAAGCTCAGAGGCACAAGTGGCTCCTCCATGTTGAACTGGGTAGAGCAAGCAGGCAGTACCTGTATTTGACCTGTGATTGTCACAGCTTAGATTCTTGAGAGCTTAGCATTTTAAAAGCACAAAGCAAAACTGTTCCTATATATTAAAAATTACATATTCAAAATAGGACAGATTCAGACATAAAAGAACTCAAAATGCCTCATAGTGTTAGATAAATTACATAGGCTTGGGGAAGAAAAAAAATATAGTGTCATAAAATAAAGTTAGTGCCTTAAAAAAGGCAACATCTTTAAAGAGACAGACTACAGATAGTTATAGATTAAAAGAAATAAAAATAAGCCACGTAAACATGCAAAATTCACAGAATGTCTGGATTATGTATTTTATCGTGTTTTTTTTTAATTTTTTGACTGTGAAGGAGCTAAGTACAAAGAGATATCTCATTATATGGGCTGCCAAGCTAAACCAGCATGGATATTATAAAAATATTATTGCTTCACAATTTGGGTCTAAGGATGTGATGCTTTGGAAAGGAGGTTCTTCTTTTTTTTCATAGAAGATGAGAACCTCTGGATTGCCTCCAGGACAATCTGGTGTGACAGACCACACCCTCCTGAAAGGTCTCCATGAACATCTTCAGAAAATTACTTCACTCAACTAGTGACTGAGATGAACCGAGCAGACAGGTTATACCATGAAAAATCTGATTGACAGCACCCCCATAGAGCAGGAAGAAGTTTGGAGAGAAAAAATTATGTCCATATTCCAAAATACTATTTATAAATGCTCTTTTACATTTAAAGGGTAGAGATTATATAGCTATAATTAATTTGCATTGGTATGAATATTGGTTTGTTGATATAAATTTAAGGTTAATTTGATCTTGATTAAGGTATTGTGATTGTGTAGTTCATTAAATATGTAATGTATAATTAGGAAATATAGGTTGTTAATGGATAATCATCTATAATAGTCAAGTTTATAATCATGTTAGTTAGATTTTCTAGATAAGCATAGATATATTTCAGATAGGCATTCTTCATATCTTTCAAAGACACAGAACATGGCATCTAATGTTATAATAACTTAGGACTTTTCATGACAATGAGGCACATCTGCTCCTGGCAGCATCAATCTATTTCAAGAGGAAGATGGGCATCAATGAGGCTACTTATGGAGTTTGCAAGTCATTTGGGCAAGACACTTCTCTTGCCTGGACTGCTTAAATGGACACAAAGAACCTTCAGAAAGAGTACTACTGAACTTGCCTAAAGGTGAGATGATCTTTCAGGGTTCCTGATTCATGAAAGAGAATGCGAGACATTCTGCAGGATACAAAAGAAAGTGACTGAACTGTCTTTGAATTTTCCTGCTTCATGGAAATGTCTGCTGGATACTATGGGCCTATAGACTGAATATGGATGCCCCAATGGTACAAAAGAACTTTGGGTGACTGTACAGGCAGCGAGATGTCTCTGTCATTTTAGAGTTTGGAAGTTGCTTATTTCTTTTTTACTTAGGTAACATATTATCCTTCTGTAGTCTTTGATGGAGTTGAAGAATGGATAGTTATAGAATCATGCTGATAAGCCACAGTCAAGTGGCGATACACATTATCAGAAATGGGTTAGTTTAAGATGTGAGAGTTAGCCAATGAGAGGATACAACTAATGGCCAGGCAGTGATTTAATTAATATAATTTTCATGTAATTATTTCGGGAGGTAAGCTAGCCAGACAGACCAAAAGCAGCCCAGGGGCCAGGAGCTGGGCGGGATGGAACAAGGGACCCAGCCTGCACTCATTACAACAATATCTCTAGTATTTTTGACAGCCAGCACAAGCAAACTTTAAAATCCTAAGCTACAGTTGGGTAGTCAGCACAGCTTTCCACTGGCTCCACCTGCTCTTGGGTCATAAAAGTAAAGCTGACAGTCCAAAGCTTGCAGCCCAATTGGAGGTGCATTACCAGGAACTGTATTCCATCCTACAATGCTCTAGAATGCCTATGCTTGCACTAGAGCAGGCATCTTTGGTGCATTTTCTTTCTATTTAGACTGAAAAGAGGCTGTTACTGTATGGCTGAATTCTTAAAGAACTTATGTCTGTTTTGTTTTTTTTTTCTAAGCTTTCGCAGTTCCTATGAAAATTTGAGAACCACATGTTGGTACATAAAATGTAGTTGTTTTTTTTTTAATCTTTTACTTTTTGGGGGGACACAATCCAACTCCCAAATAAATCACTCTCTCAGAGGCTTATTTTTTCTTATAAATTTCCAGCATAGCTTGCTTATTTAGAAAGAGCTAGCTTATTTCTAGCCAGCTTTTCTCAAATTATCTTCTCTATTTTTTGCCACTAAGCTTTTATCTTTGTCTCTGGGATTTTATCTTTATTTTTTTATATCTTACTTTTATTCTTCCTCTGTTTCTTTCTGTGTACCTGGGTGTCTTACCTCTGTTTTCTCCATTGATCTCTATTACTTCTTGATAGCCACTTTTCTCCAATTAATTTTGTCAGCCTGCCAGTCCCTCTGGTCCTTTCTCATGCTTTGCTATTTGCCATTCAGCTCTTCATTCACCCAATCAGGTGTTTTAGACAGGCATAGTAACACAGCATCGGAGATATAAACAAATATAACACAATGGAATACAACACATTATTTCATTATTTAACAAATATCTCAAACACAACATAAATAAATGTAACACATCTTAATATTCTACAACAGATAAGGGAAAGTAGCAACATGTATCTGAATATGCTGTTTAATACTCTACACATTATGATATTTTTGAATCAGGATTGTCAGAATGAAGGCAATGTAGCATGAATAATAAAAACTCAAAGACAGTTATTGGGGTTCAACCTGAAGATCGGAAAAACAGAAGGAATAGTCACTAGAGAGCTTTTTATCTCTTTGAATGCTTTATACTGAAAAGATAGTGAGTTAGTCTCTCATCCTCTCTAATATTTCTCTCTAGTTCTGAGATTAAAGGTGTGCACAATCATTGCCAGGCCTCTATTGCTAACTAGTGTGGCTTTTGGGATTAAAGGTATGTGCAACCACTTCCTGGCATATATGGTTAAATAGTGTGACTCCTTTGCACTGACCTTCAGATAAGCTTTATTTATTAAAACACAAATGAAATATTACTGTTTACCCTTTTTCATCTAAAAAATAAAAGGCTGTAGCTAATGTAAGAAAAACAGAGGACCAAAAGGTGAGTGATCAGCCAGCGAGCTGGACACCCCATTCTAAGTACCAGGGAAAAATCCCAGACCTCGTGCCTACCTGCCTGAGATTCAAACTTTCTGCAGGTAAGCTGTACCAACACCCACCCTTCAGTCAGAACCTGTAAGCTATAAGGCCCATTTCATCCCCAAACCCACCTGGTTGGTACCTCAGAGGAACTCTGATCCACAGGTTACAACTGAACAGAGAAGACCAAGAGGTAAGTGATCAGCCAATCATTTGGACATACCACTCTTTAGGCCTTCAGTACCAGGACAAAATTCTGGGTCACTCCTGCAATGGCCTCAGGTTCTCTAGCCATGCATCAGGCAAGCTTCCTGCAGGTTGCCTGCTCCAACATCACCCCCATCAACTGGACCTCATAAGCTCCCAGCCTACTTTGCTCACAAACCCACCCATCATCTACAACATCAGAGAAACTCTATACTACAGGCTACAGCTGCACACAGCAGATGAAGAGAGCAGGCAAAGAGAGAACTAACTCAGCAGCTTCCTATGACACAGATAATTATTTTACAGAATAGCTTAAGAGCAGCTCCCTAAGACACAGACAGAAACTGCAAGGATTTGACCAAGAGTCAAAAACACTGCAGGCACTAATTGAAGAAGGATATATGTAGAAGCCACTGCAAAAATTCTTTCAATAACCTGAAAAGCAACATGGTAATGCCACAACCCAGTGGTTATACAAAATGAAGTACTGGTCATCCTAACCTAGATGAAGCAGAAGAAAACAACCTTAAATTTAACTTTATGAAGATAATAGAGACCCTTAAAGAGGAAATAAAAATTATTCTAAAAGATTTCAGGGAAAGACAAACAAAAAATAAGAAGAAATCAATAAATTTCTTAAAGGAACTCAAGAAAACCAAAAAAAAACAATCAAACAGGTAAAGGAAACAGTTCAAGACTTGAAGACCAAAATGGAGGTAATAAAGAAAACACAAACTGAGGGAACTCTGGAAATGGAAAATCTGAGTAAACAAACAGGAAATTCCAGTGCAAGCATAACCAGCAGAATAAAGAAATAGAACAGAAAATCTCAAATGTTGAAGGTAACATGGAGGAAATAGATTCATTGTTCAAAGTAAATGTTAAATCCAATAAATTCTTAACATGAAACATGCAGGAAATCAGGGAAAACATGAAAAATCCAAACCTAAAAATAATAGGGATACTGTGAAAGCAGTGTTAAGAGGAAAAGTTCATAGACTGAAAGTAAAGTAAGTAGAGAAAACTCACACAAATGACTTAACAGCACACCTGAAAGTTCTAAAAAAAAAAAAGAGGAAGAAGAAGAAGCACACTCCTGCAGGAGGAATATAGATAACAGGAAATAATAAACTTGAGGTTTGAAATCAATAAAATAGAAACAAACCAATACAGAAAATCAATGAAACAAAGTGTTGCTTTTTAGAGAAAATTAACAAGATAGACAAACCCTTACCCAAACTCAAAAGGCAAAGAGAGAACACCCAAATTAACCAATTCAGAAAAGAAAAAGGGGACATAACAATGGACACTGAGGAAATATAATCATTGGGTCATAATTCAAAAATCTGTACTCCACAAAATTAAAAATGTAAAAGAAATGGACAATTTTCTGCATAGGTATCACATACAAAAATTAAATCAAAACCAGGTGAACAATTTAAATAGACCTATAACCTACAAAGAAGTAGAAGTTGTCATCCAAAGTTTCTCAGCCAAAAAAAAAAAAAGCCTAGGGCCTGATGGTTATAGAACAGAACTCTACCACAACTTCTAAGAAGAGCTAATACCTGTACTCCTCAAATTGTTTCATATAATAGATACAGAAGGAACGTTGCCAAACTCTTTCTATGAGGCTGTAGTTACTTCGATACCAAAATCACATAAAGACTCAACTAACAAAGACTAATCACACTCATAAACACTGATGAAAAATACTCAAATCAAGTCCAAGAATATATAAAAAATCATCTACCTTGATCAAGTTGGCTTAATTCCAGAGGTTCAGAAATGGTTTTATATCCAAATCTCTATCAATGTCATCCACTATATAAATAAATTGAAAAAATATTATCATCTCAGTAGTTGCTGAAAAAGTATTTGATGAAATCCAACATTGTAGAATATGAGGAGGAGCGGGCTATGTATCCCTGCCACCCAGCTCCCAGCCACTGACTAGCTTATACCCTAAATAACCACACAAAAATTGTATTAATTAAATTACTGCCTGGCCCATTATCTCTAGCCTCTTAAGAGCAAACTCTTACATCTTGATTTAGCCCATTTCTGAAAGTCTGTGTGTCACCACGGGTTGTGGCTTACTGAGAAGATTCTAATCAAAGTCCATCTTGGGCTGGAGAAACATGGTGTCTGCCCCCGTGCCTTCTCCCTCACCACCTTCAGTTCTCTCTACTCCACCCACCTAGGTGCTGCCCTATCCTACAGTCCACACAGTCTCTTTATTTAACCATTGAAAGCACAGAAATACAGAAGAACCCTCCTACACCATTTCCCCCTTTTCTGTTTAAACCAAAAAAGAAAGGCTTTCATTTTAACATAGTAAAGTTACAATAACAAAACAGTTATTAAGGAAGAATTACAGTTTTAATATTTATATATGTTTTATCTTTTATCATAACTAAAGAAAACTGTAACTATAACTATCCATTCTTCAACTCCATCAAAGACTCCACAAGGATAAAATATTACATTAAGTAAACAAGAAATAAGCAACTTCCAAAATTCTAGAAATGACAGAGACATCTCGCTGCCTGTACAGTCACACAAAGTTCCTCTGTACCATTGGGGCATCCATCTTCAGTCTACAGACTGGTATAGAAAAATCCATAGGTTCTCATCCTCTGTGAAAACAAAAGAAAAACCTCTTTTGAAAGCATCACATCCTTAGACCCAAATTTTGAAGCAATAATATCTTTATAATATCCATGCTGGTTTAGCTTGGCAGCCCATATAATGAGATGTCTCTTTGTACTTATCTCCTTCACAGTCAAAAAATTTAAAAAAAACACAATAAAATACATAATCCAGACGTTCTGTGAATTTTGCATGTTTGCGTGGCTTATTTTTATTTCTTTTAATCTATAACTATCTGTAGTCTGTCTGTTTAAAGACATTACTCTTTTTTAAGGCATTAACTTTATTTTATTACTCTCTATATTATTTTTTCTCTCTCCCAAGCCTACATACATTTATTTAACAGTATTACTCATTTAGAGGTCTTTTATGTCTGAATCTGTCTATTGTGAATCTGTAATTCTTTATTTCCAGGAGTATTTCTCAAAATGTTAAAGAGTTCTTAAAAATTTTAGCTTGTGCCATGTAAAGGTAATTAAGTAACAGCTATTTCTTGCCCAGTCTAAACCTTAACTGTGCTGTTATCATGATAATTATCATCCTGCCTGACAGCACATTTCAGCATGGCAGAACCAGAGCCATTCTTGCCTCATAGGTATTTGGTGCCCCTGAGCTGCCCACAGTTTCAGGCACACAGCAAGTCCACATTGCTACCAAGCAAGCAAGTCTCTAACATTTTAGTCAGAAAACCCCATTCAAAGGCTCCATCTCCCACAGGAGCCAGAGGTTGCGCTAGTGGCACAGACTGTAAGCTGATATTTCAAAACTGCCAGTTTCCAGTAGACCTGATCCCGCTGCCTATTCAGGCAGGAAGAGCTGAGCCACAGTCATGGTCTCAGCTGCTTTATTCCCAGCCCCGAGTGGGAACACAAATATCTGAGCCCACAAATGCTCCATAGCCGGAGTTTGTAATGGCGGCAGGGCCCAGGAAGCCTCTTTTCAAAATGCACAGCTTTTTTGCTGTTATTGTCAAGCCAGGAAATCTCTCTGAGGTAGATTTAACAAACAGCAAAAAGCTATGTTAAAGTTTTTCTCTCCTTTTTAAGCCCTCTCAGGTTTTTAAGTGGATTAGTCCCACACGTTGGAGCTCCAAACTGTAGTATACGAGGCAGAGCAGGCTATGTATTGCAGCCACCCAGCTCCCAGCCACCGGCTAGCTTATGCCTGAAATAACCACACAAAAAATTATATTAATTAAATTACTGCCTGGCCCATTATCTTTAGCCTCTTAATAGCAAACTCTTACATCTTGATTTAGCCAATGTCACCACAAGTCGTGGCTTACTGAGAAGATTCTTATCAAAGTCCATCTTGGGCTGGAGAAACATGGCATCTGCCCCCGTGCTTTCTCTCTCACTGTCTTCTGTTTTCTCTACTACACCTACCTAAGGGTTTCCCTATCCTACAAGCCAGGAAGTCTCTTTATTTAACCAATGAAAGCACAGAAATACAGAAGAACCATCCAACACCACAATATCCCTTTATGTTACAGATTGTTGTAAAAGGGGGCAGCTGTGTCCTGCCACCGATATGTGAGGCCATTTTCCCGGTGCCTGGCTCCCAGCCGCCAGCTAGCTTATGCCTGAATTAACCACACAACAATTATATTCATTTAAATACTTCCTGGCCATTAGTTCTAGCCTCTTCTTGGCTAACTCTCACATTTTATTTCACCCCATTTTAATAGTCTGTAAGTCACCATGAGGTAGTGGGCTTACCGGGAAGATACAGCATTCTGACCCTGGTGGCTTCAAGGCAGGCTCTCTCCCTGACCCTTTCTTCTTCCCAACATACTGTTCTCCTTTGCCTGCCTATCTAAGTCCTGCCCTATCAAATGACCAAGGCAGCTTCTTTATTAACCAATGAAAGTAATACAAAATACAGGAGAACAGTCCCATATCAACAGATCTTGAAGAGAACAGGGATAAAAGGAAAATACTGAAACATAATAAAAGCAATATACAGCAAGTCAACACTCAACACCAATTAAATGGAGAGAAACTCAACGTGATTCAGCTAAAATCAGGAATAAGACAAGGTTGTCCACTCTCTCCATATCTACTCAACATAGTTTTTGACATTCTAACTAGAGTTTATTAATATGACAACAAAAGGAGATTAATTGGATACAAATTTGAATGGAAGTCAAACTTTTGCTATTTACAGATGATATGATAGTGTACATAAGTGATCACAATAATTCTCCCAGGGAAATCCTGCATCTGATAAACACCTTCAGTAGTGTGGCAGGATACAAGATCAACTCTAGAAAATTCAGTAGCCCTACATATTTCATTT
>JAQHUG010000392.1:1135626-1150445 GCA_028555095.1 Dicrostonyx torquatus | reverse complement strand
TAAAAAAATAAAGAAAGAAAGAAAAAAAAGGAAAAAAAAACTCAAGTCCAAATAGATTAAAGACCTCCAATATAAATCCAACTACACTGAGCTTGATAGGAGAGAAAGTGGGAAGTAACTTTCAATGCATGGGCACAGGAGTCCACTTCCTAAATATAACACCAGTAGCACAGACACTGAGAGCAACAATAAATAAATGGGACTTCCTCAAATTGAGAAACTTACATAAAGCAAAGGACACAGTCAGTAAGGTAAAAAGGCAGCCTAATGAATGGGAAAAGACCTTCCATAACAGAGGACTGATCTCCAAAATATATAAAGAACTCAAAAAATTAGACATCAAAATGTCAAACAATTCAATTAAAATGGGGTGCAGATCTAAACAGAGAATTCTCAGCAGAAGACTTCCTTTCTTTCTTTCTATTTATTTTATTACATTTTATTTTTTAAGAAGAAAACAAATTGTCTTCGTTCATCATACATACCAATCCTTGTTCCCACTCCTGTCCCTCCTCCTACTCCCTCAACCTCCATCACAACCCCACCCCTGATCCAATCCCCAGAGAGAGCAAGACACACTGCCTTGGGGAAAGTTCAAGGCCCTCCCCGCTATGTCCAGGCTGAGAAAAGTATCCATCCAAAGAGAATAGGCTCCAAAATAGCCAGTACAAGCAGTAGGATTAAGCTCTGGTGCCACTGGCAGTGGCCCCCTGAGTCTGGTACAGCCACAAAACTTTCAACCACGTTCCAAGGAAGTCGTTTAGTTCTATGCTTATTTTTCCCTGTCCAGCTGAAGTTGGTGAGCACCCATTAGCTCAGATAGACTGTTTCACTGGCTGTACCCATCATGGTCTTGATATCTTTGCTCACATTCTCACTCTTCCCACTCTTCAAATAGACTTTGGCAACTTAGTCCAGTGCTCTGATGAGGGTCTCTACCTATATTTCCATCAGTTTCTGGATGAAATTTCTATGGTGATATTTGAGATATTCATCAGTCTTACAACAGGGGAAGGAAAACTCAGGCACCCTCTCCTCTAATGTCTGGGGTCTCAGCTGGGGTCATCCCTGTGGTCTCCTGGGAATTTCTCTAGAGTCAAATTTCTTTGTAACCCTATAATGGCTCCCTCAATCCAGATATCTCCTTCCTTGTACTCATCCTCGTCTTTCTTCCATTTGACCATCCTACACAATCAAGTTCTCCTTGTCCCTCCCCTTGTACCCTACTCTTCCAATTCCACACTCCCTTATACCCAAACCCATATGTTCCCAATTTTGTCAGGTGACCTTTTCTATTTCGACTTTCCAGGTTTATTTATATGTTTTTTTAGAGTCCATCTTGTTACTTCGCATCTCTGGGATCATGAACTATAGGCTCAATATTCTTTTTATAGTTAGTATCAACTTATGAGTGAGTATATACGATATTCATCTTTCTGGGTGTGGGTTATCTCACCCAGGATGGTGCTATTTAGTTCCATCCATTTTCAGGCAAATTTCAAGATGTCATTGCTTTTTACTGCTGAGTAGCACTCTAATGTGTAAATGTGTCACATTTTCTTTATCCATTCTTCAATTGAGGGGTATCTAGGCTTCTCCCAGGTTCTGACTATTACAAATGATGCTGCCATGAACTCTGTTGAACATATGTCTTTGTTGTATGATAGAGCATCTTTTGGGTATATGTCTACAGCAGTTTTATTTAAAAAAAAAAAGAATGCTTTTTATGGCTGCATGTTCCCATTTTTGCCAGTTAAGATACTAAGCTCTTAATTTAAAGCAGTAGCATGTCAAATACAAAAGAATAGGATAAAATCTAGGAGATATTTTAACAGAATACTGACTATGAGCAATGTTTCTTTTATTAAGCAATAGATTAAATGATAATTTTAAGATATTGATTCTGGACAACTATTTGTTTAATTTAAAGGTCAGACTAATAATCTTTCCCACATGATTGTTGCTGCAGTTCACACAACTATATTTTGCTAATGTTATAACTAAAAGTTCCTTAAAGAATAGTATGTTGAATTTTACAAATGACTCTTCCAATGGAAGAACTGCATATATGATTAATAATGAAAAGGAATTTTGGAGCATAATATGGCCCCTTGTAAACATCTAAAGCAGATAAAAGTTGCAGACAGATCTTGCATGGTGACACCAAGGTGACCTTACTAATGCAAGGTGAAAAAGCACTTGCAATGAATTATAAAGAGATCCAGCCTATATTAATTTGGGTAGAGGATGTATTTGTGCTTATTTATAGAAAGAAAATAAAACTGGATGAGATGACTGCATATACAGTAAAGGAGTGGCAGACCTGAAGGCATCACAGAGGCAAATGCCCCCATAGAGGGGTTAGAGAAAGGAGTTGGAGAGGAATCCTTGGTCCAATATTCCCCACCCCCACAGAGAGGAGTCCCTGATCACAGGACTGCCACTGCAGGGTGCTATGTTGCACTGAAGAACAGATGCTGATCTACTTCCAGCCTTTTGGGACATACACATACAGTGACAGAGGCTCTTCTAAGATGATATGCTGCATGATGACTACAATTTTCTGCAGTTTGAATACTGTTTGATTTGAAGCTGAAATGCAGATTGAACATCTGACTCTTTTAAACTTTGGGACAGAGAACTCATTTTTATTACAATATTGAACCTAAGAACTAAGACCTAAGCTTTCCCCTTAGGGAAAGAAAGACTCAAAATAAGGAATGAATGACTGAAACTCCTCTTCAGTTAAGAAGGAAGACAGCCTAAGGGTTCATGGCTGCTCAGAGAATGGAACTAGTATTTGATAACAGCAATGTCACTGTACTTTCACCCCTCAGAAAAGCTTTTCTTGCCTTTTGATTAATATGGATTTAAGAAAATTGTAATATGTTTAATTGTCAATTCATTGTTGTGCTGTTGACCCAATAATAATATGTGAACTGCATATAAGATATTAAGAAAAGTTTGTATTGGCCAATAATGTTGAGAATTATGGTATTGACATTATAATGTTTGTAACTACATAAAAGATGTTGAGAAAAGATGGTATTTACCTGATAATGTTTATAACTGCTTATAAGATGTTGAGAAAGGTTTGGATTTAATGCATATGTTAAGAATTTTAGATTTTTATAAGATGTAAAAAAATTGGCAGGTGCTCTAGATGAGCTGAAGAAAACATTTTCAACTCAGATGATCCTTTCTCCTTTAAATAAGAGACTACAGTTTTTAGGAGCATGATTATTCATAAAACATGATTATTTCTCTTGACAAGAAAGTTTGGCTCTGGGACACAGAACCCAAAGCTATCTCTCTCTTTTAATCTCTTTTCTTCACAGAGATAAGCAATGATGGTTTTGAAGTTCCTTCTCCCCAGATGCCTAAGACAGGAGATTGGATAAAATGGAATGCCTGTTCCAAATACAGGAAAATTCTGTAAATGGAAAGTCTTTGCCCAAGGCAGGCGTGATCTTCTCTTCTGTTGAAGAAGCACAGGCTTCATTAAAATGAATAAGAGAGACTGGATTGTAGGCCCGTATTTCTACATAGAATGGCTGCCATACTTTGAACCTCCCACACAGGAGGTTTTAAGTCACCTATCCTGTCACCATCCCTAACAAAAAGTCAGGATGTTTTTCTGCTACTTCTTTGTAATTTGGAGAATGCTGAGATAAGTATGCTAATTCAGGATTCTGTGATAAAGTTAGCATACAGAGCAGGAAGACATGACAGAGCAAGCATAGGGAGATGTCAACATGACTAAAGCCATTCAGCTGGTTACCTAGGAGACAGAATACTAATGAATTTCCCCTCTCAGTTTAAGTTTTGGTATAAAGGCTGTTTGGAGAATAAATGAGAGGATCTTTCAGGATGTGAACTCAGGATTCCATGAGGGATCACTGAGAATCTCCCCGCTAATAAAGCCATGTGAGTTTTGTCTTTATTTGTGTACCTCCATGTTGGTCCAGAGAGATAGTTTATATTGGGGTTCGACCATGACACAGCAGTAAGAGCCTAAAAGGATTTCAAGGCAGCTACCTAGTTAGACATTCATCCCAGGAAAAGTTTCAGGGAGATTATGCAACCTATGATGGAGAGAGAGAGATAGAAAGAGAGAGACAACTGTATAAAAAATCCACAGGGGTCCATAAAAAGCATGTGTGGTAGGGGGCATACTGAAGGTAGAACCAACTAATCTAGCACTAGTGAGTCTGGTGGCATTTGGAGTCCAGGTGCTTCTGCTGTCCGGGTGGCAGCCGGAATCTATTTCATAGAAGTTACAACAGGAACTTCCCAAAATGGCTCAGAGGTTTGGGGAAAACAAAGTAAAAAAAAGCCTAGCCAAGGTCGGGATGGAGCATCACATGCAGCTCAATCATGAGCCCTGAATGCAGCTCTGTCATGTGCTAGTGAATAAAATGTCACAGGCAAGCAGATTTTTGTGAATTTGTATGCCAAATGTTGGATGCCAATTGTATTATGAATAATAACTCACAGACAGATATTTGAATTAAACATGAAGATTAGAAATGCAAAAAGTGCCAAGTCACTAGAGAGCTCTTGAAATCTTGGAAATCATCAGACACTTTGAAATCTTCAGACTGCAAGAGAGTGAGTTTCTGTCTCATCCCACCTTATATTCCTCTCAGATGTTGGCATTAAAGGTACACACCAACACTTTCTGGCCTCTATGGCTAACTAGTGTGGCTGCTGAGATTAATGATGTGTACTTGTACTACCACTGCCTAGCCTGTATGGTTGAATAGTATGGTTGCATTGTAGTGACCTTCACATAAGCTTTATTTATTAAAATACAAATGACATAACAGTACAGTGCAATTCAGTAATTATTTTGTAGTAAATTCATCTGATATCTTCATATATGCTTTGTGATCATTACATTTCCTACAGGGGAACACAGGTAGATGTACATAAAGAAGAGATGAAATAGAAGAGAAGTCAGAAAGGGTTAAGACATGATTCTTCTCACAGTTTCTAAAGGGAAGACCATGTGGAAGAATAAGAAATATTTTATACAACCTCTAGCACAAAAGACTTATCCCTTATTGACAACAAAGAGAAAAGGAACTTGTTTCTCCAAATAGTAGGAACTGTGTTCTTTCAGAGAAGCACAGTCTTTCTCCAGGGCTTTTAGAAGTGAATGTAGCTTGATCAGTAATTCAGTTTTAGTATTAAGAGTCTTAGGGTTTGTGACTCAGATAAGCTCCATTGTACCTGGACTATTGACCTACATATTGGCAATATTTGAAAATAAAAAAAGTGACTAAGCTTGTGATTGTTTATTATAACAACAACAGAAAACTAGTATCTTAAGAGGACTATTTTGGTGTTTGGAGACTTGAGTAGTTCATGATTTATTTAAGACTGTGACATGATTATGAATATTCTTACTTTTATTTTCTTTCATTATATCTTTTGAGTGATAATAACTAATACTGGTACACTCTGACATTGCTTATATAAACAGAAAGAATATGTAGAATTATTTGTGAATTTTGGGAAAGTTTGTCATGAAACCAGTTCACCAAGACCTAGCAAATATCCTCAACCTAGTTCTTCTGGACATGTTATTTTTACATTTGTATTACACGTACACACAAACAGATACTCACATGCACGCACATACATATGCTACCCTCATTTTATAAACCTTAAAATGTACATAATTCAAATTAATGCTTCAGTAAGATTTAGTAACATTACAGACCTTTTATTTATAAAAATAATAGTAAATCCTCCAGTTTTAAGTATTTTTCAGAATGTAAATATTATTTCTCAATGATAAAAGTAGTAAGAATATATAATCTACAGGAAATTTGACAGTACTAAAATGAATACATCTTGATGATCAAGCTCTTAAAATCATTGATTCCTATTATTTTTTGCATTTAGATATACTCAGTTATCTGATTTATAACAAATACAAATAACTTGGAAGAAATTACATACTTGTTTTTAATTAGATAGGTCAATGATTTGTAGAATTTCTTCAATAAATAAGAAAATCATGGTTGGTTTCAAAACAGGAAAGGCACTAATTTTGCTAATGGAACAACCATTTCAGTTGCTCATTCATTATTATTGTAGGTGATAGTTAATACTAGATTATATGTATTATCTCAGAATATCATGAACTACTTTCTCTATGATATAAGATGCTCTAGCTATCATAGATTTATCATAAGAGAAAAAGTTAAACTTATGTCCACACTATAATTAACAAAAGATCTAAAAATACTCCAAACACATCTTAAGTTTATTAGCACTATCACTTTAGTAAAAATAACCACTATAATACAATATCAGAAATTATTGTGTTTTCTAAAAGTTTCTAAGTTTTTATTTAGTATTCTAACAAAGTGTATTCTTGAGTTATTAATGTGATATAATATTTTCCCTTAAATTACAATATATGCAATGAAGAGATAAACAAATAACAATTTCTTTAAATGTTAATACAAGATGATTTATTCACTCAATTGTTGGTGCTTTAGGGAAAATTTCATACTAATCTCCATGTGATAACCAATAAAGCAATTATATGAAAATCATTTTGGTTTTAATATATCCTGCAGCTGAGAGGCTTAAAATGAAGAAAATTATAACAATTCATATGAAAATTGGGGAATCTTAGTCTTTAAATATTATGTATTTTTCTTAAATGTATAAAGTAGAAAATTTTGTTTCATAATAAAGATACTCCTGTAATTCTATATTATTTATATAGCCAAATTTGTAATTGCTAGTTTTTTTCCTAAGAGGATGGAGTATATAAGTTCACATACTGTCTGTGATGGTTAGTCTTGGTGTCATCTTGGCAGAATTTTGAATCACCATGTAAACACACAACAACGAGTGTTTAACGTGGCATTTCTAGAAGGATTTAACTGAGTAGGGAAGCCCAAAATTTATGGTCAATCCATGAATGACCTGGATCTTCAAAGCAGTGGTCCTTTTTTCCATCTACTTCTGTGTCACTTTCAAACTAGAAAAAAAGTAAATAACAAGTCTTAAATCTTAGTAACCTATTTATCAATCACATTTTGTGTCTTTGATATAGTCCATGAAATAATTCTCTCAACATATGTGTATTAGTTTATGCACATAGATCTATGTTTCTCAGTTAAATTAGGCTAATTGGGGGTTGATAATAATAGAAGAGGGAATATTTTATAAATATTTTTCTACATGTTTTCTATAGAAACATTAAATATAGAGTAGATAAAATAACTACTCATTTGCAGAAGGAAATAAGCTATGGGGGAAATTCTAATAGTCAATTACAAATTTGGGGTTGAATATTAAATTTTTCTTTCTCTTGTTGCAATTGTTGTTTCTTTAGATTATTTATATTTGTGATATTTCTTTATTTTGTGAGGTTATGTAATCAAGCCACTACTTCATGTATGCAAAGCAAACACTTTACCACCAAGACAATTCTCCATCATGAATATTGACTTTCTAATAACAAAATGAATGATTCATTATGATGTATACTACATTAAACATTCATGTTTCCTTCACCTACTTTTTAATGTTCTTTCATTAATCTCAAGCAAATTTTCAAGGATACCTTTATTTATCCTCAACACAATTCAAATTCTATGCCTGCATTTAAGAACAAGATTTTCTGTATTTTCTGGGAATTTCATATACCAAGTCATGACTCTTTAAGCTTCTGTCATGCTTGAAAAGCTCTTCCATTAGTAATGATCACAGTTTATAAACATTAGTACAGACTTAAAAATACTCTACTTCTTTTCAAGTTCAGTTCAACTACCATTAATTTTTCTTTTAAACAGATGTCAAAAATTGTGGAATACTGATTGTGCACCTCCTCATGGTCTACTGTGCAAATGCAAATTAGGTTGCCTTTAATATCCAAACATTTACATTCTACCCACTTTCTGGTTATCTAGTATACCATAATTTTGTTCCTTCTTTCCCCATTTCATTAAATATGATTGAGTTAAGCTAGAAGTAACCCCGTAATTGCCAAATCCAAGTGACTTTACTCACATGGTTTTCCCATTTTTCTTTTCTTTTTTATAGGTTCTTCTTTCTCAACTAGCCATAAAAATCCAAACAAAAATTGATAAATACACATGATATTATGTCACTGTAACTATACCTAATTTAGGATATTTTATATTGTTTTATTATCCCCAATCCTGTTTAAGTAAATATGTCTTTCATAAGTATTTGGACTACTTCATAAGTGGTCTATATTTAACTCCTGTGCAGTCCCTGGCAGATAATAAGACATTAACATGCTGAAAAGCCAAGAATTAGAATAAAAACAATAAGTTCTATTCTTATAAAAGAAATTCCTGAGGAAATCAAAATGAAATATTAATATGTGTGACTTTCTATAGAAAAAATACATTTGAGATATCAGCTAATTATATCATTTTGCACACACAAGTCCAGGGTCAACATTAATTTTCAGAGACTTATTTTCCCTGAAGGCCACTAGTGCCATGTAGACAGATAGATGAAGAGAGACTATCTGAATTATGAAGACCCATCAAGAGTCTAGATGTACTTTTTATATAGAGTTACCCAGACTGTAGAAGGCTAAGTAGGTGCAGGAATAAGTGAGGACTGGGGGCCTAAATCAATATCTCCTCAGGTACCCTGGAGGTATTTGAGAGGCTTCACTTGCAGAATTGTATGGATAAGATATATATAATTTGGAAATATAATATTGATGTTGGCACAGTGTCTTAATATGTGTGATTAGAAAGAAACTTTCCAGCTAAAAAGAGAAACCCAAGTCAATGGACCTTCCATACACTTTGGAGTTTTAAACACAGAAAACACACACATGGAAAAAAATCCCACCAAAGACAAAGACAAAGTTGAAATATCCAGATAAATATTAGAATTCTTCTAGAAAGGACAAAAATATTAAAGCAAATTTCCAAAAGACTCATATAAAATAAAACAAACAAACAAATGGGAAAAGGTGGGAACAAACAATAAAAATGAAAATTATAGGACATATCCATCCCATTAGATGGAAAAATACAAAACAGAAAATGAAAAAAAAGCCAATTCATTACTCCATACAAGTACATAATTCTTCAAATCCTAAAAGCCAATTGCAATGTTATAGTCAGAAAATATTTATGATTTCAAAAGGGAACAATGATCACATAAGGGTCTCAAATGAGCAAATAAATAAAATATAGAAATTGAATCATCAAATAGAGAAGAATTGAAAAACTGTGCACTGAATATTGGGACTTATATATTAGAAAGTAAAGACTAAAAGGCATCTAATTTCAGATAGGTTCAGATACAATAATAGTGGGTGACTTCGGTAGTCCATTCCTATTTTTGGATAGAACAATAAAATTAAAAACTATCAAAAAGACGTATGCCATGTGGGAGCCTATGAAAGGAAGCTGTGAACTTATTGTGAATTGTGGGCGGAGCAGAATACAGAATATGGTATCCACAATGTGGCCTTTAGATAGAATGGCATAAATATCAACTCATGTTTTGCTTGTTTTAACCAATTAATTATTTAATAAACTGAATAAAGCAGAAATGCCTAAACGATACTTTAAAAAATATTCAACATTCTTAGCCATCATGAAAATGAAAATTCAGTATAGCTACCATTACAAGAAACTGGTGTGTGTTTTTTTTTAAATTTGCTTTTTAAAAATAAATTTTAAAAAATTGAAAAGATGCCAAATATTGGAGAAGAGAATGTGAACAGTGGTTATTATCTTGCCCCATCCAGCAGCCATTCAGTCCAAAGAAAAACAGAGGCCTACATTAATTATAAACTGGTTGGCCTATTAGCTCAAGATTTTTATTAACTAACTTTTATATCTTACATTGTCTGTGTTAGCCATGAGGCTTGGTGCTTTTTATCAGTACAGCATTCTCATCTTGCTTCCTCTGTGCCTAGGTGATGAATACAGACTGAGTCTTTCCTCTTCCCAGAATCCTCCTATTCTTGTCCCACTGCCTATACTTCATGCCTGGCTACCGGGCAATAAGCAGTTTATTAAACCAATGAAAGTGACAAATTTTTATATATTACATGACCATTGT
Source organism: Dicrostonyx torquatus (assembly GCA_028555095.1). NCBI lineage: Eukaryota > Metazoa > Chordata > Mammalia > Rodentia > Cricetidae > Dicrostonyx > Dicrostonyx torquatus. Next base: position 1,140,353 of record JAQHUG010000392.1, on the reverse strand, counting down.
CCCACAGCAAGATATTAGGAAACAGAAACCCATACTCACTGCTATTTTTTGTGTAAACATGTCCAGCCACTTTGAAAACCCACATGAAAGTTTTAAAATAAATTAAAAATAGGACTATTGTTATCACTCAGCTTCATTACTCCTGGATATCTACGCATATATCCAAAGGACTCTAACACAGTACATACTTCTATACCCATGTTTATTGATGCAGTATTCACAATAGCTTTGGAAATGGAAACAGCCTGTATGTCCATGAATAAGAATATTTCTTAGGGTTCCTATTACTGTGAAGAGACAACATTACCATGCCAACACTTATAAGGAAAAATATCTAATTGTGACTGACTTACAGTTCAAAGGTTTAGTCCATTATCATCATTGTGGTATGCAGGAAGACATACCACAATATAGTACTAAATTATATACTAGAGTATAATATACTACAATATTAGAGTATAATACCAGAGTATAGCTAAAAGTTCTACATGTGGATTAGGAAGAAGAAGGAAGAGAGAGAAAGAGAGAGAGAGAGAGAGAGAGAGAGAGAGAGAGAGAGAGAGAGAGAAGCTAGGCTTCAAGTTTATATATGAAACTCCTAAGAACGCACCCCAGTGATGCATTTCCTTTAACAAGGCAACAATAACTAACTACAAGGCCATATCACCTAACAGTGCCAATCCCTGGTGACTAAACATTCAAATCTATGATCCTTTGGGAGCTATTCCTATTTGGACTACCATGATGGCTTAATATAGAAAGTGTGGTACTTTTCAAGAGAAAAAATTATTCTGATATTAAAAAATTATGATATTTGCAAGAAAATGGATGAAAGAAGAGAACATTGTGTTTAGAGAAATAAATAAGACCCACAAAGAAAATTACCACATTTTCTTTCATATGAAGGTCTAGAATTTTGTATGTAATGTATATATATTTACATATCATATATATGTATGTATAAGTGTGTGTGTATGAGCTAAAAATGTACCATAAGAGGAGAAAAAAATTTTTCCTTTGATTTTATGAGATAGGGTTTCTCTGTGTAGCCTTGGCTGCCCTGTGTCCTAGAACTTGCTTTGTAGGTCAGTCTGGCCTTAAACTCACAGAAATCCACCTGCTTCTGAGTCCCAAGTGCTGGATTTAAAGGCATGTACCATCAAACGAAGAGAGAAAAAGAGGAGAATGAGAAAGAAGAGAATAATCAAATACATGTGAAATAAAAGCAGAATATTACTTCTATGAGAAAGAACATTACTAGCATAAGTAAGATCACAGGAGGAGACTATGTAAGAGAAGACTGCAAATAAAAATCAAGTAGGTGAGAAAGTACTTTAATGAAACCATGAGTTTGAATGATAAATTCAATAGAAAAAGTGAAATTTTGAGTAAGCAAATGGATTTAGAAAAAAATTGTGGAAAAATTATAGTATACCAGTTTTTATAAATTTTGATATGGAATGAATGATGAATGAATGTCATTTCTCTTTTCATTAGCATATGATACACCTTTCACTTAGCACATTTAATTTTATAAAAATCTCATAATTTGTGGAAGAAATGTATGATAGAAATGATAGAAATATTTTATATACACACATACATACACACAAATATATTGAGATAGAGAAACTTGGGATTTTTGAATGATATTCTAACACAGCTACTAAATGCTGAATTAGTGAAACAGTATATCATCCTTATTTGCTGTATCACTACGTTATTCCTTATACTTAACTTACTGTAAAACAAATCAGACCAAGGAATATGTTTCTGTATACAAAATAACAAGGAAATACAAATGAAAGCAAGAGGAAAAGGAAAGATATTAGGTATATATTAAATGACACTTTTTGGTCTTTTGAGAGAGGGGTTTTCTGTCAGTTTTGATATTGTCCCAGACTTAACTTTTTTATAAATTTATTTATTTTTTTCATTGTTAAAAGAAAAATTTATATTTACTCCCCTTGTTCCTGGCACTCCCGCTCCCCCACTATCCCACCACCCTGCTCCTGCTTCCTTAAGATGGTGCAGGATACCCTTCCATATGGGAAGCCCAAGGCCCTCCCCCCTCCATCTCAGTCTAAGAAGATGTGCATCCATATAGAATAAGTTCCCAAATAGCCAATACATGCAGAGGAGATAGGTCCCAGTGCCATTATCATTGGCTTCTCATTCAGTCCCCACTGGCAGTCACAATCAGAGAGTCCAGTTAAGTCATATGCTCATTCAGTCTTGGTCCAGCTGGATTTGATGAGCTCCCAATAGATCAAGCACACTGTTTCTGTTGGTGGGCCAGTCCCTCACGGTCTTAACTTCGTTGCTCATCTTCTCCCTCCTTCTGCTCTTCCACTGGACCTTGGTAGCTCGGTCCCTTGCTCTGGTGTGAATGTGTGTCTCTGGCTCTATCTCCATCCATCATGCGAAATTTCTATGGTGACGATTAAGATATTCAACAAAGTAACTATGGGACAAGTTCAGTTCAGGCACCCACTCCTCTTCTGCCCAAGTACCTAGCTGGGACATCCCTAATAATGCCTGGGATCCCCTCAAGAGACAAGTCCCCTGCAAGCTGGCTTCAAACTCATGGAGATCTTCCTGCTTCTGTCTTCCAAGTGTTGGGATAAAAGGCATGTCCCACCACTATCTGGCAATATATATTTTATAAAAGTCCTGGGTAGCATATACTCCACTGTTCTTTTGAAAAGACATCTGAATACAAAATGTGACAAGTATATAAATTTTTAAGTCCAACCAAACCAAAGAATATAAGTTGCAACCCAATATATTAATATTTTACTTTTTAATTAAAAGTCTTAGAAAATATGTCAGCTCTAAAAATATCAGAATCATAAATTAGAATATTAAATTTTGAAAGCCTATAATAAAATTATTGAATAGTTAAAATTTGACAGTTACTAAACTGTGTGTTTTTAGGAGGTACTACATAAATGAACTATATTTATATATCTCAATTCAAGCCCTAGGCAGTTTTCATATAAAATTTAAGCAAAATATTTTATTGTTTCTAATTCCCTATTGATTAAAGTTCTAACTCACCAATAGGAAAATATTTTAGACATAGTGTTATTTCATCTAAGTTTGAAGAAATAATTTTCTTACACTTGTAAAAAGCATAGTTGATCACAGTATAAATATTCAAATATTGACCATAATCTAGATAAGATTTTAATTGTGAAGAAATAGGTTCAATGAAAAAATGATGCCTATTCCTAGATACAAAATATTTGAATTGTTTGTTAAAGCTTTTTAAAAATGAAGATTTATTAAGCCTATATATCTCAAATCACATAATTTTACCCTCTATTTTATTTTTCAGGCAATATTTTTATGGCTAATGCACACTTTTATACTCTTTCAACTATACTTATATCTATTACACAATTTTTATTTTTATTTCATTTTATTATATTTTTTCTTCTTATTTTGAGACAAATATTTATTGTGTAGTTCTGATTGTCCTAGAATTAGATATGATGAAACTGGCCTTTAACTCAGAGTTCTGCCTGTCTCTTCCTATGGAGTACTGCCAGTAAAAGTTTGTACCAACATGCACAACTCATTCCTCATCTTTGAAACTTAGAATCAACCAAATGTCAGATATTTCCCAAGACATGTAAGAATATTCTAACTTCTCGAAAAAGGATAATTAAATTTGCATTTGTTTGTATCTGTTGAAAGTTGTAATTGCTATGGAGCTTCTTAGTAAAACATGTCTGAGACAATATCACCTTAGTAGAAACTTGAACAAAGAGGATGGACAAAAGTATACCAGACAAAGGGAATACCATTTGGAATGCCCAGAGATATGAATGAAATTACTTTTATATGCATAAAAGTTCAAGAGACACATTCATATTCAAACCATACTATAACCCTACTACCCAATTTGTGTTTTCAGATTGATAATGTTATTTTTCAAAGAATAACAATTATATATATACATACACACACACTATATATATATATATATATATATGAGAGAGATATATATATATGAGAGAGAGAGAGAGAGAGAGAGAGAGAGAGAGAGAGACCAGATAGGGTGCTAACAGAAAACCAAAGAAATTGTTCCATCAAGTCTATTTTGGTGAAATAATACGCTTATTGTTATTATTTATATAATCATAGATGAAGCAATATGTATAGGGACTTAAGTGATGGTTCACAAAAGATCCAATTCTAAAGCTCCCTACATAACATGTGGGCAACTGTGCAACAGAGAATTTCCTACCTGTAGCAGTTGCTTACAGCTTTTATAAACTTTGGGAGGGTTTTTATAAAATCTTGCAATAGTTTCTGAGTCTCCTGCTCCTTATAAGTATCATTAACTGCCTGAAGCATAGGAATCACTCTGCTTACTGTAGGAGGCAACGTATAATCTGTAAGAAATGGTTGGAGAATAAGAAAAATGTAATCCACCATATAAATAAACTGAAGGAAAAAAAACATATGATCATTTCACTAGATTCCGAAAAGGCATTTGACAAAATTCAACACCCCTTTATGATAAAGGTCTTGGAGAGATTGGGGATAGAAGGAGCATATCTAAATGTGATAAAAGCAATATACAGCAAGCCAACAGCTAACATCAAATTAAACAGAGAGAAACTCAAAGCGATTCCACTAATATCAGGAACGAGACAAGGCTGTCCACTCTCTCCATATCTCTTTAATATAGTGCTTGAAGTTCTAGCAATAGCTAT
>JAQHUG010000392.1:1092780-1107565 GCA_028555095.1 Dicrostonyx torquatus | reverse complement strand
GGAACCTATTCTATATGAATGCACATCTTCTTAGACTGAGATGGAGGGGGGAGAGCCTAGGGCTTCCCATAGGGCAGGGTATCCTGCACCATCTCAAGGCAGCAGGGGGAGGGCAGTGGGGTAGTGTGGGAGTGGGAGGGCCGGGAACAAAGGGAGTAAATGTAAATTTTGCTTTTAACAATAAAAAAAGAAAATCCTGGTTAAAAAAAAAAGAAGTAAAGCTCTGAAAAAAAAAAGAAATAAAGCTCTGAACTGTAAGACAGCCCCAAATAAATGTTTTTTTTTGTTTTTTTTTATGAGTCGCAATGGTCATAGCATCTCTTCACAGCAATAGAAACCCTGAAGGACTATTAACCATTATTTTATACTGAATCATTGAGGAACATGAGTTATTTTTATTTTCTCTTTTAAATGAGGAAGTTAAGGTTCAAAGAAGTTAACTTGCCTTGTTCATAGTAGCTATCGTTAACCCAGATCTACCATCTATCCCTTTTAAATTGTTCTGTTTTTCATAATTCTTTATATTAGATGGTCTTTCCTGATGTCAATGTATTCATATACATTAAAATAATAACAGATAACACTTAATATGTGATATATGTAATTCAGCCAATTTTCTAAGCATTTTTACATGGAACTGTGTTGGTTTGGGGGCAAAATATAGGGTTATCATCAAATTACAGAAAACAATGGGCTATTAGAGATTAAATAAAATTGCTCAAGTTTTTGAAATAGAAAAAGAATAAAGTACTCTCATTTTCACTGAGACTCTAGATACAAACTAAATATGTAACACTATGCTAAGATGTACTTATTAAGCCAACACATAGTGCGAAATCTACTAAAGCTTTATTTCTTTGAAAAGAATGTACTAAGTTTAGATGAGATGTGTGGGTTTAAGCTAAATGTAATTACTTTTGCTTCCATGATCTGACCTGCCTTCATCACTTAGATATTAGCCCTAAGAAAAATATTCATATCTTCTATTTTCACCTGCCTAGTAATATAACTCTTTAAGATACAGAGTTTTCATATACATATTCCCATGAAGCTTTGCTTACACTAATAAAATTGGAATAGATGGTCTTCCTTTGTGTCTTAGGGAACATGGCATTTACAACTGTCAGAGTACTTACCATCCACTTGATTGTTTTTGTTTTCCTTTTTATTGCTGCATAAATAATGCCAATCAAAATTTTCACTTCTTCCCCTCCTCCCACTTCCCTCCCACTCCTCTCTCTCCCTCTCTCCTCCCCTGCATTCCTAAGAGAAGGAAGGGTACCCTGCCCTCTGTGAAGTTGAAGTCCCCCCTCCATCCAGGCTTAGGAAGGTATGCATCCAAATAGAATAGGATCCCAAAAAGCCAGTACATGCAGTATAGACAAATCCCAGTGCCATTGTCATTGGCTTCTCAGACTGCCTCAATTGTCAGCCACATTCAAAGGGTCCAGTTTTATCCAATGCTCATTCAGACCCAGTCCAGCTGGATTTAGTCAGCTCCCATTTGCTCAGGCACACTGTATCAGTGGGTGAACCAACCCCTCATGGTCCTGACTTCCTTGCTCATATTCTCCCTTCTTCCACTCATCAACTGGACCTTGGGAGCCCAGTCCAGTGCTCTGATGTGGGTCTCTGTTTCTGTCTCCATCTGTTGCCAGACTAAGGTTCTATGGTGATATTCAACATAGCCATCAGTCTGACTATTAGACAAGCCCTGTCCAGGCATTCTCTTCTCCATTGGCCAGGGTCCTAGCTTGGGTCATCCCTGTGGACTCCTTGGGGACCCCTCCAGGGCCAAGCCTCTTACCAATCACAAAATGTCTCCCTCAATTAAGATATCTCCTTCAAAACCAAAAACACCAATGATAACCTATGCTGGAGAGGATGTGGAGTAAGGGGAACACTCTTCCATTGCTGTTGGGAATGGAAATTTGTGCAAGTACTTTGGAAATCAGTGTGGTGGTTTCTCAGAAAATTGGGAATCAACCTACCTAGAGACCCAGCAATACCACTCTTGGGAATATATATACCTAAGAGATGTCCAATAATCCTACAAGAGCATTTGATCAACTATGTTCATAGAAGCATTATTTGTAATAGTCAGAACCTGGAGACAACCTACATGCACCTCAATGGAAGAATGGATAAAGAAAGTATGGCACATATACACATTACAGTACTACTCAGCGGTAAAAAAACAATGACATCTTGAATTTTGCATGCAAATGGATGGAAATAGAAAAGACTATCATGAGTGAGATATCCAGACCCAAAAATATGAATATGGTATGTACTCACTCATTAGTGGATTCTAGCCATAAACAAAGGACATTGAGTCAATAGTTAGTGATCATAGAGAAGTTAAGTAATAAGGTGAACCCAAAGAAAAACATATATAGATACTCCTGGAAACTGGAATCAGACAAGATTGCCAGGAAATAGTTGGGGGCATGGGGTTGTGGGTGGGGTAGGGGGAAGGGGAGAGGGGGAGGGAGAAGGGAGAAGGGGAGGATTGGGAAGAGCTTGAGGGAGAGGGAAGGACGGATATGGGAGCAGGGAGATTATTATTATTTTTTTTTATTTTTAGAAAAGATTCTCTGTAGTTTTGAAGCCTGTCCTGGAACAAGCTCTTGTAGACCATGCTGGCCTCAAACTCACAGAGATCCACCTGCCTCTTCCTCCTAAGTGCTGGGATTAAAGGCGTGCACCATCATCACATGTCTTACCATCCATTTGAAATTACATGTTATCTGTTTTCCTTTTGAGCTTAAATCTAAACTCCTTATTTTTTAGGATTATGACATATTTAACTTGTATTCCTCATATAATATCAAGATTTTTATTTATATATAATATACTGATTTTCTCATAAACTATAATTTTATTAGCACTTAAAGTCTAATTAGCATGGTGCATAGATACTCTCTTAGATGTCCTCACACAAGAAAATATAAATTCTTCCAAAGTGGAAAATACATGGCAATTTCAATCCCTAGCTCATTGCTGGATGTAGAGCTCTTATTCTATAAATAGCTTATTATTGAATAGAACCAATAAAAAGAGTAAAGAATAATTCAGGAAAGGACAGGACTTGATAATTTCTTGGAAAACAGAAGGCAAAAGTCTATGTAGTCTTTTGTCTCAACCATAAATAAAGACATTTAATATAGAAAAATGTATCAACCATATGAGAAGTTTGTAATTAGGGCATATTTCTAAACAAAATATCCAAAAATACATTTTAATTAAGTACAAAAAGTAAATGGTATGATCAGCAGGTAGCACCAGTCAAAAGTTATTTATATGGCATAGAAACATACCTTAATATAGTTAACATATTCAGTATTAGTGTTGTTATTAGTTTACAAAGAATGATAAGTCTTATAGACCATGTTTGTCTCATGGCATATAACTTTAAGCCCAGCACTCAGAGGCAGGTGGATTTCCATGAGTTCAAGGCCAGTCTGCGCTACAAGAGCTAGCTCCAGGACAGGCTCCAAAGCTACAGAGAAACCCTGTCTGAGAAATCCCTCCCTCCCCAAAAAGAATGATAGGAACATATATAAAAAAACTTTTCCAAAAATGTATTTTTCATATGTTTTTAATCTAAATAGCCAATAGTAGAATAAACAGATAGATTATAAGGAACAAAAGTAAAACTAAATCTAACAATTTTATAGGGATTATTATTAACTTAGGTTCATACCTGATACATTGATGTTTTAATTAATGAAATATTTTATCTTCATTATATTTAAAATAATACACTACTCATATGTTAAATACTCTACAAAATATTTGATTTGAAGAAATTTTTTCTGCTTGCTATCTGGCCATCTTTTCTTTAATCTTTAAAAACAATGCAATGAAAAAATAAGTTCATAATTATATTTTGAACTTATTTGTTATTATTTACAAAGTCTGTAGTTATAAATAAAATACATTGTCCTGCCTTCTACTGTTCTCATAACCTTACTATGATAAGCGACTAAGTATGAAGTCAAGTGATAACAGACATGAAAACACCATCCAAGTAAATGTAAATGCTACAGAATAACATCGTCAAAATTTATATCTAATCAAATGTAGCCAGACAAAAAGAACACACATTTTCTGTGACTAACTAGTGCTTAACATACTTCTAGCAACAGAGTTGCTTAATAAGAATTTCATCTGACTTGCTTGGGTACTTGGGGGAAAGCGAATATGTATTTCATTGACATTTTAAATAAAAGACTCCTTTGTTGTTACTTGCAGAAAGCATTTACTACCATAAATATTTTCCTGTATTTGTCTTCAGTTTAAATTAAATTTTAACTTAAAATGTTTCATCTCCCTCTACTGTATTCAACATAGCTACTTGTTCTGTATAATAGGTTTTACCTTTCTATCTCAGATTCCTGGGTATTCTCAAATCAATTCATGCTCTTTATTCTTTGTGAAATAATGGATTTATGTCCTTGTGTTAAAAAAAGCATTCAGGTCCTAGGGCTTTTGTGTTCTGCACTGCATTAGCAAGTTATTTAAGACAGTACGATCAGTTACTACTTTTGTAATCTGACTTTCAAATACATACAATTTTCTCTATGCTGAAGGTCTGTAGAAGATATTAAGCTCTAAGACCACTCCAGGTAAAAGTAATAGTCCTTTTCAAGAAACAGGGCCCCAAATTCCTTCTGAATATTCTGGTCCCAGTCATGATAAAGAAATGGGAAACATTTATAAAGAATATTAAAACAAGAAAAGAAATTGTAGATTAAGCACTTGATAGAAGACATTTATGACTTTTAATAAATTCAGGCACCTTAGATAACACAGAAACTGTAAATGTTAATTCAGTATACAACAAAGAAACAATATTAGTTAGTGCTTGCCTCTTTTTCGTTGAGCCTACATCAAAAAGAGAAACTAAATCCGTACATCTATGATTTAAATAATTCAGAAATGGAATAATTATATAAGGCTGAGTAGGTATAGGATACCAAACATATAATAATAAAATTCAATAAAGAATGGCCTTAAAAGATAGCTCACCAGTTGATAGCACAGTTGTTGTTCTTGTAGAGGTCTTGGCTTTGATCACAGAACTTACTAAGTGGATCCATGTCCAGGGGCCACAAGGTTTTCCTCTGACCTCTGTGGAAAAAAAAAAACTTATACATATAAAATAAAAGTAATTATAACTTTAAAGTTCACTAAAGAAAATAAAATAGTAACTATAAGAGAATAAGTAATTAAACATAGACCAAAAACCTGAACTGAAGACTTAAATATGCATTCAGAGACAACTGAATAGTGAGTATTTTTGTGGAAAAAGGAATGTAAGTATGTATACTTATAAAATATCTGAATACAAAGGTGAAAATATAGTACCTGCTCACTCAAAAAAAGAGTAGTCTAATTTTAGAAGAAATGAGATCAGATCAATATAGAACTCATTTAAAATTTTATAAAAGAGTCTGGAACAAATGACCAATCATATACCATTTACAAAAAAGATTTAAGAAAAGAATTTCAGATAATAAAATTATATTAATACATAAAGACACAGATTTTGAATATATGAAAGTCTATAGACTGTTCAAACAATTTATCTCAATATATGAAGTGGCAAAAGATAGAAGATTATAATTATTAAAAATATCAGCATTTATGATACAGTCAATTGTTTGGTATGTATAAGGCCTGCCTGAGTTCAATCTCCAGTTCTTAAATATTTTTCTCTTAAATACACACATTCACCTTCTGTTTACGGATGAGATGCAGTGCAGTTCTTGACTGTCATGCACAAATCGGACAATTCAATATTCGGACATATAAAAATAGTATTAGTGTTATTTGGACATATAAAAATAGTATTAGTGATAAGTATACTTTAAGTATACTATAAATTATACTCTTCATGGATACTTCTATATTATCCAGGCATATATATCATCTTCTTTACACCAGTTGAAACACTAGAGAGAAAGAGTTTAAGGATGGAAAAATTCCATGGTCTCAGAGGTTTCACTCCATCATCAGCTTTTCCTATTGCTATTTGTCTAGGGTAAAGAATCATACCAGTAGGAACAAGTGACACAGTGAATTCACTCATCTCATGGTGGCCAGGAACCAGAGGCAAAGGAAGAAGCCAGGACCAAATACTCTTCAATAGCTTGCCCCCCAAGTGACCTGCTTCCTCCAAATAGAAATTGCATCCCGATAATATTAGTGTCTTCCAAAATAGCACAGTCAGAAAACTAAGAATGTAGAGACATGAGTCCAAGGAGACATTTCATGTTCAATTTTTAACAGTCTAGAATGTAATAAAAGCAATTATAATATAAAATTTAAATAGGATTATGGTAACACAAAAGGAAAAGTGAAGGTATATATAATTAATAGTCTACAACTATTTTCAAATAATACTTCTTTTTTAAAAAGGATTTATTTCTTTGTTACATATACAGTGTTCTGCCTGTATGTATGCCTGCACACCAGAAGAGGGCACCAGATTTCATTATAGATGGTTTTAAGCCACCATGTGGGTGCTGGGAATTGAACTAAGGACCTCTGGTAGAGCAGTCCATGCTCTTAACGTCTTAGCAATCTCTCTTGCCCTAAATAATATTTCTTTAACATCATATAATTGTTTCTAAGTCACATTGAAAATGAATATTTCTAAATTACTGTTTTATCTTGAAAAGAGTAAATGACATTTTAGTTGAATTTTGATAAACTATTTTATAAAAATATATGTATATATGTGTATTTTTAATTTTTTGATATGAAAAAATAAAATCCTTAAGATTTTACTAGAATTATAAGCATGGTATGCAAATCTAACTGCATTAAAATAGAAAATCTACAATAAAATAAATAGCAAATATAAAATAAGATCAGAAAAACATAGCTATTGAATTAAATATAAAATGCCCAAACTAAATATTTGAAATTATGACATCAAATGTCATAGAAAAACACATGAGTATATATATATATATATATATATATATATATATATATGACAAGGTGGAACAAAAGCAAGAATAAAGTAATGCATTACTACATTATAAGAAAATACAACTGAGAAAACAAAAAGAGGTCTTCAGTTAGTATAAGAAAATGAGAATCTTATGATCAAATAACATTAAGAAGAAAAATATGATTAACTTCAAATACATAAAATGAAAACTCTCTTTTCATAGATTCAGAGACAATTTCCATGTGAATAAGAAATATAAATTGATAAAACTCAAAGATCTCAGGAAGAACTGAGTGGTTCACAGTTTGTCAACTACAAACAAAAATTATATCATTTCTCATAATCCTGGAATTATTACACTACTATTCATGTGTTTATTAAAATGGGCAAAAATTTATCAAACTGGAGCTTGTCAATTACATATTCTCTAATCAGGATACAATGTCATGTATAATGAGTTTGTAAAATACTCCCCAAGCTATGCAAAATTTAAGAAATAGATTCACAATAACCATTGATGACTGAACAAACAAAACAAATAGTGACAAATTATGCTTTGCTAATAAAAAAGAATGATGATCACATCGTGACATAAAGCTGTCATTGGGTTTGAAAAAATAACAATAAAACTATATTAGACAATAAAAACTAATATAAGGCATTTAAGTAATGTCAACAACAGATAAATGAAACTTCATTGAAGCCATAAAAGTAAGTATAAGAATACAGAGAAGAGTAATATGAAAAATAAACAGTATTATAAAATATAGTTTTTGAATTAAAACACATGTGTTGAAAAATTCAAGTTATTTGAAATTAGAAATAGTCTAAATAAAATAACTATATCCAAAAAGGATATCAGTGTTATGAAAATAAAAACAATGATTTCACAGGGAAAAAAATCCTAAAATTTATAGTAATAAAATGAGGTGGGAAAGTCAACAAACTCATAAACTTCAAATACTACTTTTAGGAAGGTAATGGTAATTTGGTCAAATAATGTAATCAAGTCTTTAATGTCTAACTTCAATAACAATATCAGCCACTATCTCTCTAAGAGGAATGATTAAGAGACTTTACAGTGTGAAAAATTAAGAGGAAATCAATGGATTCTGCTTTCCAAAAATCAAAGTTACTGAAGATAAGTAATAGACAAAAAAAATTGGTAACTTTTTTTAGCTATTATACCTTATTCTACCTCTGGGATAGTTGCCAATTCATATAGCAAGGGGAACAAGTTCCAAATAAAATGTAGTATCCCAAGAATCCAAAACCAAATGTTCAGAATTACTAAAGTGCACAGTATTTAACAGACAAAGAATTTAGCCAAAAGTATTTCAGAACTATGTGGCCAATCCTCTGAGTATATTTTACCTTGTGTCCTTTTCATACCTTTAATATGGATATGTTTACCATTCGAAAGGAAACTAGAATAAAGGACCTCTTCTTGGCTTCTGTTTACACCAGAATAGGTAGCCTCTGAACTCCTGGGAATTATTCTGTTTCCATCTCCCATCTAAATGAAGTGTTTAAGAAAGTACTACTGCATCTGGTTTTATGTGGGTCCTGTTGCTTTGTACTTCAGTCCTCACACCCACAAGAGAAGCACTTTATTCATGAGTCATTCCTCCAGTCATTGTCTTTCTGAGCCTGAGCTATTTTGCTTAGTATGCTTTCTGGACGCATTTATTTTCCTTCAAATTTTATAAATTTATTTTTATAGCTGAGTAAAATTACATTCTATATATGTATAGCATTTTCTCTATACATTCTTCTGTTGATGGATATCTAGACTGCCTCCATTTTGTTTATATTGTAAAAATAGCAGTGAGAAACATGCTTATGCAAGATATTCAAAGTAGTCTATAACTTGTTACATAAATACTTGTGCACCCATGTTTCTCAGTTACTGAGCTTTAATGTATCAGGAATGCAAAATGGAAAGAAATGACAACTATAAGCTAGACAAAAAAGAACAACAGGTAATTCAAATATTGATTCTATTGAATTAGAATTTTCAGGGATTTAAAAATAACTTTTTAACATACTATGATAAAATAAATATTTGCTTCAACAAAAAAGTGGGATTGTAATAAAGATTTATAGGAAAATGAAAATTTAAAAATGAAAAGTCAAAATCAAGTTGAAAAGTCAGCTTAAAAGGAGAAACAACAAAAGAAGAAAGTGATAATGAGATATGAGAAATGGAATATTCATAAGAGAAGATGAAGTTTATAAAAGCTTTATTTTCCAGAAGATAGAAAGTACTACAGGGTATTACAGGTATCCACAAGACTTAAAAAATTCAAAGAGTCTGTGACTGTGCAGTGTGTTGTACCAGTTCATAATCTAGATAACATTGACCAGAATAATTGTCTCTCATACTTGAAGTTAAATCAATCACTTTCCATGATATGAATTGGCTGAAAGTATTCATGTCCTTCAAACCAGCTTTCCAGAGAATGCTCCTAGCACTGCTTCAGACTGAAGTGAAAAATAAGCATACCATAGAGACAATAAAAAGAAAATAATGTGTTTATGACTACTGAAACACAGAATAAGACAAAGAACATAAACAGAAAATAAAACTGACAATTATCAACGTGAATCTCTAAATAATAACTTAAATATTAGTGTACTCCCAATAAAAGATACCAGTTAATTGAACAGATTAGGAAGCAAATGTGATATTTTATTTGTATTTTAACAAATAAAGTTTGCCCAAAGATCAGAGTGCAAAGCTAAGCCACTAGAGGCCAGGGAGTGGAGGCACACACCTTTAATTCCAGGACTCAAAGCCACCCTGGCTACAAAAGATTAAATCTGTCTAAAAAGAGAAATAGAACTCACACAAAAATGCTCCCAGCACTCTTGGAGTTACACGCCTTTAATCCCAGCACTAGGGAGGTTGAGACAGGAATGACACAGTTGGGTGGAGAGAGGTATATAAGGAAGGAGGAGACAAGAACTCAGTGCAGTTTGGGGTTTGATGGAGAGTATTGTAGTCTGCAGTCACTCTGAGGACAGGATTGCCTCTTTGTTTGTCTGAGCCTTGCTAGAGGTAAGAAATGTCTAATGGCTTGTCTGCTTTGCATGTTTGATCTTCAACGTGAACCTCAATATCTGTCTCTGGGTTTTTATTATTCTTGCTACAAAAATCCATCTGTCTGTTGTTTACAAGAAACTCATTTTATTTTTAAATATAATAACCAAAGATTATAATATACATGCTACAATTAATATAACCACAGAGGTTATTTATTGCTGCTATGAACATAAATGAACAAATGCTTTTGTAGTATGATTGAGCATCGTTTGGGTATATGCCCAAGAGTGGTATTGCAGGATCCTAAGGTACGTTGATTCCCAATTTTCTGAGAAACCACCATAATGAATTTGAAAGAAGTTGCAAATGTTTGCATTCCCACCAGCAGTGCATAAGTGTTCCTCTTACTCCTCATCCTCTCCAGAATAAACTATCCGTAGTGTTTTGATCTTAGCCAATCTGACAGGTGTAAGATTGTACCTCAGTGTTGTTTTGATTTGCATTTCCCTGATAGCTAAGAATGTTGAAGATTTCCTTAAATATCTCTTGGCCATTTGAAATTCTTCTGTTGAGAATTCGAAGTTTAGTTCTATACCCCATTTTTAATAGGGTTATTTAGAATTTTAATGTCTACTTTCTTTAGTTATTTATATATTTTTCAGATCAGTCCTTTGTCTGATTTGGAATAGGTGAAGTTTTTTCCCATTCAGTAGGCTGCCCTTTTGTCTTATTGATTGTGTCCTTTGCTTTACAGAAGCTTCTCAGTTTCAGGAAGTCCCATTTTTTTTATTGCTCCCAGGGTCTGTGCTACTGGGGTTATATTTAGGAAGTGGTCTCCAGTGTCCTTTATTGATGACTACTTCCCACATTCTTTTCTATCAGCTTCAATGTAGCTGGATTTATATTGAGGTCTTTAATCCATTTCGACTTGAGTTTTGTGGATGACAGTAGATATTGTTCTATTTTCATTCTTCTACAGGTTGACATCCAGTTATGCCAGCACCATTTGTTTAAGATGCTTTCTTTTTTCAATTGTATAATTTTAGCTTCTTTGTCAAACATCAGGTGTTCTTAGGTGTGGGGATTAATATCCAGTTCTTCAATTCAATTCCATGTGGTAAACTTGTCAGTTTTTATACCCGTACCAAGCTATACTAAGCTGTTTTCATTACTGTAGCTATGTAATAGAGCTTGATGTCAGGGATGGTGATGCCTCTGGAAGTTCCTTTATTGTACAGTATTGTTTTGGTTATCCTGAGTTTTTGTTTTTCCATATGAAATTGAATATTGTTCTTTCAAGGTCTGTGAAGAATTGTGTTGAGATTTTGATGGGTATTGCATTGAATCCATAGATTGCTTTTGGAAGGATTGCCGTTTTTACTATGTTGATTCTACCTATCCAAGAGGATGGGAGATCATTCCAATTTCTGGTATCATCTTCAATTTCTTTTCTCAAAGACTTAACGTTCTTGTCATATAGGTCTTTCTCTTCCTTGATTAGTGTTACTCAAAGATATTTTATGTTATTTGTGGCTATTGTGAAAGGTGTTGTTTCTCTGATTTCCCTCTCAGCTTCTTTATCATTTGTGTATAGGAGGGCTACCAATTTTTTGAGTTGATCTTGCATCCTGCCACATCACTGAAGGCATTTATCAGCTGTAGGAGTTTTCTGTTAGAGTTTTTGGCTCACTTATATACATTATCACATCATTTGCAAATAACAAAAGTTTGACTTCTTCCTTTCCAATGTGAATCCTCATGATCCCCTTTTGTTGTCTTATTGCTATTGGTAAAACTTCAAGAACTATTTTGAAAAGATATGAAGAGAGCAGACGGCCTTATCTTGTTCCTGATTTCAGTGAAATTGCTTTGAGTTTATCTCCATTTAATTTGATATTGGCTGCCAGGTTGCTGTATATTGCATTTAATATATTTAGATATGTTTCTTATATCCTTGATCTCTCCAACACCTTTATCATGAAGGGGTGTTGGATTTTATCAAATGCTTTTTCAGCATCTAATGAAATGATCATATGTATTTTTTCTTTCAGTTTATCTATATGTTGATTTTTGTATGTTGAACCAGCCTTGCATCTCTGGGATGAAGCCAAGCCAACTTGATCATCATAGTGGATGATTTTTTGATGTGTTTGCCAATAATTTATTGAGTATTATTGTTTGCATGTTTATGAGTGAGATTATTCTGTAATTCTCTTTCTTGGTTGAGCCTTTGTTTGGTTTTGGTATCACGGTAACTGTAGCCTCATAAAAAGATTTTGGTAATATTTGTGTTCTTACTATGATGTGGAACACTTTGAGGAGTATAGGTATTAGCCCTTCTTGGAAATTCTGGTAAAATTCTGCACTAAACCTATCTGGCTCTGGGCTTTTTTGGTTAGGAGTTATTTGATGACAGTTTCAACTTCCTTGTAGTTTATAGGTTTATTTAAATAGCTCATCTGTTCTTGATTTAATTTTGGTATATGGCATCTATCTAAAAATATTGCCCTTTTCTTTTATGTTTTCTAATTTTGTGGAGTACAGGCTTTTGAAATATGATCTAATAATACTCCGAATTTCCTCTGTGTCTGTTATGTCACCCTTTTCATTCCTGATTTTGTTAATTTGGATGTTCGCTCTCTGGCTTTTGATTAGTTTGGATCAGGATTTGTCTATGTTGTTGAATTTCTCAAAGAACCAGCTCTTTGTTTCATTGATTCTTTGTATTGTATTCTTTGTTTCTATCTTGTTGTTTTCAGTCCTCAATTTGATTATTTCCTGTCTTCTACTCCTCCTGGATGAGTCATGCTTTTTTTTTGTTTAGATCTTTCAGGAGTTCTATTAAGTCACTAATGTGAGCTTTCTCTGTTTTCTTTATGCGGGCCCTTAGTGCTATGAAATTTTCTCTTAGCACTGCTTTCGTAGTGTCCCACAGTTTTGGATATGTTGTACCTTCATTTTCGTTGAATTCAAGGAAGTCTTTAATTTCTTTCTTCCTTTATTCTTTGACCCAGCAGTGGTTCAGTAGTTCACTGGTCAATTTCCATGAATATGTAGGCTTTCTGAGAGTAGTATTTTGTTAAATTCTAACTTTAATCCATGGTTATCCGATAAGACACAGGATGTTAGCCAATTTTTTTGTATCTATGGGGGCTTTCTTTATTATGGGGTATGTGATCCATTTTTAGAGAATGTTACATGAGGTGCTGAGAAGAAGGCATATTCTTTTGTATCAGGGTGGAAAGTTCTATAGATGTCTGTTAAGTCCATTTGATTCATGACATCTGTTATAATTCTCTTATTTCTGTGTTAAATTACTGTCTAGTTGAACTGATCATTGGCAAAAGTGGAGTGTTGAAATCTCTTACTATTAGTGTGTAGGGTTTGATGTGTGATTTAAGTTTTACTAATATTTGTTTTACATATGTGGATGCTCTTGTATTAGGGACACAAATCTTCAGGATTGAGACTGTATCTTGATGAATTGTTCCTGTAATGAGTATAATGTGTCCTTCTCTATCTCATCTGACTGATTTTAGTTGGAAATTAATTTTGTCAGACATTGTTTCTTAGGTCCATTTGATTGGAAAACATTTTCCCATCATTTTACTCTGAAGTAGTATTTGCCTTTGAGATTGAGCTGTATTTCTTATATACAGCAGAAGGATGGATTTTGTTTTCATATCCATACTCTTAGCCTGAGTCTTTATATAGGTGATTTGAGTCCAATGATATTAAGCAATATTAATGACCAGTGGCTGTTAATTTTGATTATTTTTCAGTAGTAGTGTTTGTATGTTTCCTTCTTTGGGTTATGCTGGTGAGGGATTATCAGATGCCTGTGTTTTTGTGGGTGCTGTTAGCTTCCTTCAGTTGGGGTTTTCCTTCTAGTACTTTCTGTAAGGTTGGGTTTGTAGATATGTATTGTTTAAGTCTGTTTTTGTCATGGAATATCTTGTTTTCTCCATTGATGGGTAAATGAAAGAATTTCTGAGTATAGTAGTCTGAGATTGCATCTCTTACTGTCTACAGCACATCTATCCAGGACCTTCTGGCTTTTATGGTTTCCATTGAGTAGCCGGGTGTAATTCTGATAGGTTTATGTTTATATATTATTTGAATTCCTTTTCTTTGCAGCTCTTAATATTTTTTCTTTATTCTGTATTATTTGGGTTTTAATGATTATATGTTGAGGGGATTTTTTTTTGATTCAGTCTATTTGGTCTTCTCTAAGCTTCTTGTACCTTCATAGGGATAACCTTCATTAGGTTGGGATAGTTTCCTTCTATGATTTTGTTGAAAATATTTTCTGTGCCTTTGAGCTGGATTTCTTCTCCTTCTTCTACCTATATCATTCTTAAGATTGATCTTTTCATAATATCCAAGATTTCTTGGATGTTTTAGGTTAAGAATTTGTTGAATTTAATGTTTTCTTTGACCAATGAGTCTACTTCCTCTATAGTTTCTTCAGCACCTGAGATTCTTTCTTCTATCTCTTTTATTCTGTTGGTTATACTTGTTTCTGTAGTTCCTGTCTGTTTACCCAGATTTTCCATTTCCAGAATTTGCTCTGTTTGTATTTTCTTTATTACCTCTATTTTAGTCTTCAAGTCTTGAACTGTTTCCTTCATCTGTTTGATTGTTTATTCTTGGTTTTCTTGGGTTTTTTTTTTTTAGGGATTTATTAAATTCTTCCAAATTGTTATTTGTCTTCTCCATTTTTTAAGGGAGTTTTTAATTTCCTCTTTAAAGGTTTCTATCATTTTCATAAT
>JAQHUG010000392.1:1066308-1080648 GCA_028555095.1 Dicrostonyx torquatus | reverse complement strand
TGCCACCACTGCCTCGTTGCCTTTTTTTAAGGCATTGTTTATTTTATTACTTTCTTTCTACATTTTTCTTTTTCTCTCCTAAGCCTACGTACATCCATACAACAGTGTGTCCTATTTATAGGTCTTTTAAGTCTGAATCTGTCTAATGTGAATCTGTAATTCTTCAATATCGAGTACTTTTGTTTTGTGCTTTTAAAATGCTAAGCTCTTAAGACTCTAAGCTGCAACAGTCACAGATTGAATACAAGTACTGCCTGCTTGCTCTGCCCAGTCCAACATGACGGAGCCGCTTGTGCCTCTGAGCTGTGCACGTTGCACTGCCAGCATGGTGGGGCTGTTTTTGCCTCTGAATCACAGTGCACAATGCCCTCCTTCCAGGCAGGAGTCAAGCTCAGCACTCCAACACGAAGAATGAGCTTTTTATCTAAGTTACAGCTGAATCTGCTATGCGGAGAAATGGGGAGCCTGGAAACACCTCCGTGTATGGCTACAGAAATCCACCATGCTCTCCTGCCTGATTAAGCCTGATCCCGCCATCTGCCCAGGTGGGAAGAGGTGAGCTGTGGTCTCAGCTGCTTTAGTCCTGACCCTGAGTAGGCAGACAAGCATCCAGTCCCACAAAAGCCATTGAAATGCTCTATAGCAAGAGTTTGAGCTGGCAGCAGAGACAGAAAGCCCCGTTTTAAAACTGCCGCCACAGTGTTGCTTTGCTGAGTCAGGAAGTCTCTCTTAAAGGAGCTATGGAAAGCCGCCAGCCATGCTAAACTTTATCTCGAATTCCTTTTAAAGCCTCCTCAGGTTTTTAAGTGGACTTAACTGGCAACGTGGATGCCAAGCTGTTGTAATTAAGGGAGAGGTGTAGATTGTGTTCCCGGCATCCAGCTCTCAGCCCCCAGCCGCTGGCCTGCTCAGCTGCTGGTTGATTGCCCGAAATAACCACATGAGACTGTATTTATTTAAATACTGCCTTGCCCATTATCACTGGTCTTTTCTTGGCTAGCTCTCACATCTAAACTAACCCATTATAAAAGTCTGTATGTCAACACGAGGTGGGTGACTTACTGGACGGTTCTACGGTACTTCCATCTGGGATGGGGACCTCATGGCGACTGGCTCTGACTCAGTCTTCAAAGCGTACTCTTTTCTTTTCCCTGCCTATCTAAGTCCTGCCCTATCAAATGGCCCAGGCAGCTTTTTTAACTAACCAATCAAATCACAGAAATACAGATGAACCCTCCTTCATTTCGAGGGTGAATCTGTATTCTAGACTATTTAAAGAAATTACAGACCTAATTGAGAGTGCCTGTTCCAGAGCAAATTCATACTGACTATAAATCAAAGACAAGGAATACTAAGGAGGATTAACAATATGATCTGAAAATTAAAGGATGCTCTAAAGGAAACCATTTTTTCTCAATGTCTTTCTGTATTCCAAGATTGTATTCATTATGGAAATAAGCTCAGATATCAATCTACCATTTTTACATGTTTTAAGATTTTCATGGTAGTGTTACTCAATAGCAATCCCCAGTTAAAAAAGAAATAATTTATCCATATATTACTAAATTTTCTTTGAAAAATAAAGATACCAGGATTCTTACACAACCTAAGCAATGAATGCAATTATATCTGTACATATGGAAATCAAAGAGCAGGAAATGATCCTTCTTCTCTTTAGCTTTCTCCAAAATACAAGTTGAAAGTGACCCAATTGTAAACTCTAACAGCAGAATAATTGGGATATAAAAGAGTATTTTGCTTTCAAATCCTAAAGGATGTGCACATGCCATTAAAACTCTCACAATTCTCTGTTATATATTCAAACAAAAATGCATGTAAAGAGATAGGAAAATTTACATGTTTAGCAGAGCTTAAAAGAAAATTTGAATTATAGTACTGATTGTAACTGGTCACACTGATTATGAATGAGGAACAATTTGAATAAAATACCACCTATGCTAAATCCTATCGTAAGATCTTCATCAAGGCACAGATGAGCAATCTTTCAGGCCAAGCTCATTATTTAAAAACTAGATTGTTGTTACTTGCTTTATAACAAAACATAATAACAACTATAAAACCCTATAGATTTGACACTCATTTCTCAGTGAGCATTTTGAGATATGAACTTGAGTTGACTAATGAATAAATGACCACTATATTATGATATGTCTCATATTTCACAATTCTATGTATTCCACCAGTGATGACTTTCTAAATTGGATTTGTTCCATAAGTGAGGAACATTGTTGAAGCATTAACTAGATTTATTGGGATTAGAAATGACTTCCAAAACAAGCTGCACCTACATCTGTTGTGCCTGCAGCAATATAAGTACAATGGACTTGGATTTGGCAACAATGACCACTGCTGGGTGCCAACCCAGCAATGCACACCTGCATCTCAGCACTTCCAAGCAATGTCTTTGTCAACTATTTGGCCCTATAAATCTCGGGAAAGCAAAAAAAAATGCAAACTATGGTAATAGTCAGCATCTGAATTGGGACCACAGGAAGAGTCAAAGCAGAGTTGCTAAAAACGAGAAAGGTTTAGTGATACAAATGAAAATTCAATTACTTTTCAATTCATAGATCCTACTTTTCAGCATCAAGCTTGACATTTTGTTTTGATTTTAAGTAACATGTCTAATTCCTTAATGAAGAAAGCTTAAATAACGTCTAGAGAAAATGGATACTAAAATAATATATTATAAGGTCAAATTATATGTTACTTTCCTGGAGGACTTTTTGTTTTCTTTCCCTTTCTTTCTTCCTTCCTTTCTTTTTTAATTATTCTTTCTTTCATTCCTCCCTTCCTTTCTGTCTCTTTCTTTCTTTCTTTTTGAAAATAGTGACAGTAGGTAATTCTTTAAAGCTTTTATTTCTGTCTCAACAAATGTTTTCTTTCCTAATTCTGTTTCAAAAACTTAATCACAAGGTATGATTTGAAAATGTTAAACAACATGTAACATTGCTCAATAATCCAACAAAAATAATGTATATATGGAGAGAAACTGAAAGACTCTCAAAGTGGTCTTATCACCAAGGAGCCCCCAGACTCAATAACCAGGCCGTCAGATGGAAACAGACAAGGTGGTTTATTTCACAATTGCACAACTAGATGTATAGCTTAGGGATGGCTAAGCACCCAGAGCATTCAGGCAAGCAAGCTTTTATAGACAAAAATCACAAGTTTTCCATGAATTATAATATGGGGTACAGGTACAATTGGGATTACTCCAGACATTTAAACCAGAGATCAACCCAGAATGAAATTAGCATAGTTCAGCCCACTCCTGAGTGTGTGACATCCAGAGAGCTACATGACAACCTGCTGACTACATGATATGTGACATCCTGTCTGTCCATTGTGACTTAGTTTACAGTTTGATAATTATTTGCTGTGACCAGATTTGATAACCATCTGCCTAGAAGACTGCAACTGGTCCTGATAATCGCTAACACTCCTGACCAGCTGGAGAGAAAGGAAGAACATGCTGGTCAAACCTCTTTGTCACATTTTGTAAATTTTCCATTATCCAATTCATTTAGTTCATCATGAAAAATCAGTTGGGGTCTTTCAAAACTACCCTATGTTCTAACAAAGAGCCTTTTGCATTATTAGGTTTTTACTTAACATCCTATATTACAAGCAAAACACTACCTGGAAAGAAAGCTTTGTTTTCTGTCATTTCCTGTTGAAGAAAAATAAGTAAATAACCCCTGCTATCTGCTTTCTGCAGCTTAATTTCACTGCTGCTATTAGCAAAATATTTTAAAACGTAATACAAATATCAAATGTATAAAAGAAACAAGCATCTCTTGGTTTTATTAATTTTTCAATTATAGATATCATAAATGAAAGATGACAGAATTATGACCCTCCAGTCTATCTTAAATAGAATAATTTCCCAGGGTTACAGATAGATAATGCTTCAGTCGAACTGATGATCCCTTATATAATGAAAAGGGGAAACTGATCAATACCAGGAGGGAAATCTTGCAATGTTTATCTCAAATTGGCCATAGGCACTTCCAAAGCCAAGCTAACAACCAAGAATAAGATGACAAGAGTCATTTAAACTTCTTTAGTCTACTTGCTTAAAAAAAAGTGTTTTCTTGACTCCTATTAAAGATTGAGCCTCACTGTACTGAGTATTTCTTTTGTTTTATAGGATCAATATGCATTTTAATTGGGGAAATGTGTACATTTTATTTAGGAAATGTATATGTTTATGCATGCCCATGCATTGCCTTTCTCTAACATGCTCCAAAATGATGACCTGGATCAAAACATCACAATTCCAAAATATTTTAAAAATTGAATGATGCAAAAAGGCTGAGATGAACTCCTTATATTATATCCCCCCATAAATGAAAAGATACAGAAAAATATCATGAGAAATAGGTAACTTACTGTGGTGTGTTCTGAATTCTGCAACATCTAAGGTATTTATCATAAATATTTTAAATACATGCTTATGTATGGACACTCCTTAATAGTTGTGTAAAACTTATTTATAAAGCACTGGGTAGATTTTCATACAGTCTTATATACTATTGCTGTATCTATTTCTCTACCTATTTCTGTATCATTTGATACAGAAAAGGCACATGTTTCCAGTAGAAATATCTATAATCAGTCAGATGAAAGTTTATATATCATGCTTATTGATTACTAAATGGGTAAGATTTTGAAAAAACATTTCATTTTTTGTTGTTGTTGTTTGGCTTCTTTATTTGTGAAATGGAATTCTTACATCAAAAGTCGGAATGCTTTTTTTCAAATGGTGATATTAGGTAATTTTTTATATATATATATATATATATATATATATATATATATATGTGTGTGTGTGTGTGTGTGTGTGTGTGTGTGTGTGTGTGTGTGTGTGTGTTTTAAGTTAAAATATGACAACAATAACTCTATCATATTCATATCTTTTGCTTTTTATTCATGGATAAATGCTTTTTATATTTTTTGTACTTGCATTTTGAGATATTGTTTCATATGTCCCATGCTTTCCATTTGCTCTGTATGTATGGAAATATGATAATGAATTTTTTATTTAACCATATCCACCTCCTAGAATGTGGGGTTACAGGCTTGTGCCACCATGCCAAGTTTTAAGTGATGCTAGATACTGAACCCAGAACACTCTATCTATCAAGCTATAACAGTTTATATTTTGTCAAGTTGTGTTAATTCACATTAGTTAAGAAAATGATATTCAAGTCATATCTGTGTCCAATTCCTAATTCTGTAATCTAATCTATGTAATAATAAACAAAGTGTATAGCTTCTTCAACTTATAATTTCCTAAGGAATAGTATGGAAATACAAATGCTTATCTCAATGGGAAAGTGTTTATGATCAAATAGAGGAATTCAGTTTTAGACTTTATCTTTCTTACTACAACTTTATATCTTAAAACTTGTTTTTATTTTTTCTATAGAGCATTTGCTAACATTTGCTATTATCTATTTTCTTATTTGTTCACTTTGAATTCTGTCAATTTTGTGTTAGTAACGTTTGCTTATTATCAAGTTTATCTCATTTATGTTGTTGACAGTTGTATGGCTGGGGAAGACAGAAAGGCCACTGCCAGTGGCACAAAGATTTATCCCTACTGCTTGTACTGGCTATTTGAGAACCTATTCTTTTGGATGAATAACATGCTGCTCAGTCTATATAAATATAGGGAGGGCCATGAAACTTCCCCAAAGCAACGTGCCTTACCCACTCTGTAGGTTAGATGGAGTTGGGTTGGAGGATATCTGGAGGGAATGAGAGTAGGGGAGAGAGTGGGAACTTGGATTGGTTCGTATAATGAAAACATAGTTTGTTTTCCTTTTATAAATGAATAAATAAATGAAAATAAAATAAAAATAAAATCAATAAGCTCATATTAACTTTTTTCTGAAATGAGTGAGGAAGTTTTAGAAATTCTGATACATATCAGAATACATACACACAAACACATACACACACACATATATATATGTATATATATGTATATATGTATATATATGTATATATATACTAAAGTAAGCATTCATTTGTTTTATTAAGATATACAAGGAACATGAAGACTTACCTTAGGATGCTCACCTATTTGTTTACTAGAATATGTTAGCACATTTCTGTTCTAGTTTCTTCCATTTTACCTATTCTACTGGTGTACCACATGTGACCTGTGTATATACAGTATGAGCAGCACCTTGGAAATGGATTAACAACACATATTCCCTGGTCTCAATGTAGATATACTGAATGAGAAATGTTTCAGATACAGCCCAACAAACTTAGTTTGATGAACCATCATAATTCTGACACATTACAGTTTAATAATCATTGCACTTAAATTCCCAATGTTTTCTAATCCTATGACTATATAACATTACTTGCAGGCAAGACGAACTGATTTGAGTTAAAAATCAAATTTCTCTATTATTGTCAAAAAAGGCAAATCTCTACTGTTAATCCTTTATTTGAACAAAACCAGACAGTAAATTATCACATGGCTATACCAACATGCTACGGGAGCTCCCTCACCTTCAGCCAATCACTTTTAAGATACTAGCCCACTGGGGCATGGTTTCATTTTAAAAAGTGGAGGCAGAGCTCCGCTTGCTCTCTCTTGCTTCTGGCTCCTGTTCTGACTGCTAGACTCTGTTTCCTGTTTGCAACCAGAGGACTGTGGTTTGGGACATTGATCTGTAAGTTGTATCCCCTTCAATAAATAACCCCTTTCTAATCAAACTGGTGTAGGATTGTTTTGCATCCTTATCTGGCACCCAAACATTGGGTTTTAGAACCACACCCCCTCTCCCCCGGCTAAACTGCTCGGTGGCTTAGCATAAGCCTTCCTGGCCATGGCCTGTGTGTACAGTCAGCAGTTAAAGCTCTGCGACTCTCAGGATCCATGCTGCCCGCCTGATTTGCAAAGTGGTTTTTAAATCATCCATACAGCCTAGGGTTTAGGCAGAGGCTGGGTGCCAACTGCTCAAAATTCCATGGGGCAATAACTCCTTGGGACATTCCAGTAGCAGCTCAAATAGAATTGCTCTTTGAAAACTCAGCAGCAGCTTTTGGCATTTGTAGTCTCAATGCAGCATAAGAACTGTTAGCCAGCAGCTCAAAACATCTGTCATGACCCCTCCATTGGCTGGAAGCTGTGATCTCACAACCCACAGCGGAGTGGCAGGCAGACCCCTGGAACTAGCCAGCTGTTGGCTAGCCACTGAAAGCTTTTGGATTTATGTTCTTTGTACCCAGACTTTGGATTTCTTGCTCTGTGTAACTTCTTGAGATTATTTTTTCCCCAGTTTCTTAACAAGTTCCGCCTACATGCCATCTAGGCCGACAGCAGGAATTCAAGCATACTGTGGACCTAGCTTCTGCCTAGCCGCGTGTGTGCATTTGCATGAGCCACTCTACTACTGTAACTACCGCGACACCTACTGACGAACAACGGTTACTACACCTGCTCCTGAACAACAGGTGAGTTCTGAGGGAAAGAAGTATGTCAGACAACATCATCCTCCGTGGCTTGGAGAGCCTGTTTGCTCATAACATATCTGAGGTCTTCAAAACACATATGAATCCCTTCCTACAGGGCCATTTCTAGGATTCACATTTTTTCTTGTATTCTGTAATTTTTTCATAAAATTTTGATTTAATCATAAGATGAAGCAGTCCTTTCAGACTGAATTGAGGCTTCTGAGAAAGGAAATTAGAGATATAAAAAACAAAACGAACAGCTTAACTAGCAATTTTCAGTCAACTGATGTGTTTTTAGATACAATTCAAACTGATACCAACCTTTTCAAAAAAAAACAGATTTTAAAACTAGAAGGTGATGCTAGAATTATGCTTAACAGCTTTCAGTCATCTGAGATTTCTTTGGAAAAAATACAGTCCAATACTCTTCCTTTAATGACAGATTTAGCACTCTGGAAAGGAACACAGCTGATCTAGAACATAGAGCTCAGGCCATGTCAATGGGTGCTCAAACATTATTTGAGAGACTTTGTACAGTTGAATGTATTAATCAGACTCTGTCAAAGAGGTATGACCGTTTGACAGATAGGATGTCTCTCCAAGACGGTACCATTCATGCCATGCAGATTATGTGCAAGGATGACATATTATCTCTAGAGGACAGACCTCATACCTTGGAATCCTCAATGAGGGTACTAGATCAGACTATTGGAGAGGAGATCCAGACCTTGCAGAAGGCAATGATAGACAGATTTGAAAAGATTGAAGAAATGATTGATTTGACCTAGAGCAAATGGTAGGGAGGCAAAATGGAACTTCATTAGTACATAAAACTCTCCGGGATAGCTTCCCAAGAGTTCTACCTGACTTTTCAGTGATAACTTCAGAAAAGGTAGCTGGCTCCAAATACCCAAAGGTTATCAAGGAATATTCATGGGAGCCTGTACATATCAGTGATTTGAAAGAAATTAATTAAGCAATTGTAAATTATGGACTACATGTGTCCTTTGTTAGAGAGATGGTCAAAACCTGGGCTTTCAGTAACAAACCCACACCACACAATTTGGCTCAGTTAATCACAGCTATCCTAAAAAGTGGGCCACAGTTGAACTGGACATGCTTTTTTTTAAAGAGGAAGTGATGTGTAAGTGTTCTCCTGTATTTTGTATTACTCTTATTGGTTGAATAAAGAAGCTGCCTGGATTATAAGATAGGTCAGCCCTTAGGTGGGCAGAGTAGACAGAACAGAAGTTCTGAGGAGAAGAAAGGAAGTGAGCCAGATGCCATGAGCTTCCACCGCAGATGGATGCAGTTTAGACTTTTCGAGTAAGTCACCTCGTGGTAACACAGAGAATTTTATAATGGGTTAGTTTTAGATGTGAGAACTAGCCAAAAAAAAAAGGCTAGTGATAATGGGCCAGGCAGTATTTAAATGAATACAGTTCTCATGTGGTTATTTCGGGCATAAGCAAGCAACCAACCAGCGGCTAAGCAGGCCAGCAGCTAGGGGCTGGGAACTGGGTGCTGGGAACATACAACACACACCTCCCCCCTTAATTACAACAGTTTCGCGCTCCAACGTGTGTGGTTAATCCACTTAAAATACTGAGAGGGCTTAAAAAGGAGAGAAACACTTTAACACTCCTTTTTGCTGTTCGTTAAATCTACCTAAGAGAGATTTACTGACTCAGCAAAGGAACACTGTGGCATTTTAAAACAGTGTTTGTGCTGCCAGCGTGAGCTCTGGCTCCAAAGGGATACAGACCATTTCAGTGGGGTTTTCTGAGTGGAATGTTGTGGCTCGCTTGCTTGATGGCAGTGTGGGTGCACTGTGTGCACTGTGTGCCTGGAGCTGCGTGGCTCAGGGGGCATCTGGCTTAGGGAAGATCAGCTTGGCTTGGCTCTGCCATTCTGGAATGTGCTGATCTTAGGCAGAAGCTGCCTTAATTTTCATAACAAAAGCACACTTAAGGTTTAGACTGGGCAGTAAACAGGCTGTACTGTATTTCTCCTACATAGGATAACATGAGTTTTTAAGATGTATTTAACATTTTGAGAAATACTCCTGGATAGTGAAGAATTACAGATTCATAAAATTACAGATTCAGACATAAAAAAGACCTATAAATAGGTCACACTGTTGTATTGATGTACGTAGGCTTAGGAGGGAAAAAGAAAAATATAGAGAGAAAGTAATAAAATAAACAATGCCTTAAAAAAAGGTAACTAGTCAGTGGTTTCACACACCTTTAATCCCAATACCTGGGAGGCAAAGGCAAACTGACCGCTGTTGACTTCAAGGTGTGGTAGCACACAACTTTAATCCCAGAACTAGGGAGGCAGAGGCAGGCAAATCTTTGTGAGTTCTAGACCAGCCTGGTCTACAAGAGCTAGTTCCAGTGCAGGCTCCAAAGCCACAGAGAAACCCTGTCTTGAAAAACAAAAACAAAACAAAACAACAACAACAAAAAAAAAAGAGAATACAAATAGTTATAGAAGCCATGTAAAGATGGAAAATACACAGAATGTCTGGATTATGTATTTTATTGTGTTTTCTTTAAATTTCTTGACTATGAAGGAGCTAAGTTCAGAAAGACATGTAATTATATTGTCTACCAAGCTAAACCACCATATATGTTTTGAAGGTATTATGACTTCCAAATATGGGTCTAAGGATATGATGCTTTTGGAGAATGCTTTTTCTTTTGTTTTCACAGAGGATAAAAACCCGTGGATTT
Organism: Dicrostonyx torquatus; assembly: GCA_028555095.1. Classification (NCBI taxonomy): domain Eukaryota; kingdom Metazoa; phylum Chordata; class Mammalia; order Rodentia; family Cricetidae; genus Dicrostonyx; species Dicrostonyx torquatus. The sequence continues at coordinate 1,070,407 of JAQHUG010000392.1, read as the reverse complement.
CTTCTATACCAATCTGGTATGATAGACCACGCCCTCCCGAAACATTGCCATGAACAACTTCAGAAAATTACTTCACTCAATTGCTGACTGAGATGTACCTGCCACACAGGTTATACAGCAGTAAGAAGTTTGGAGAGAGATAAATTCGTCCATATTCCCAAATATTGTTTATATTTTTTTTTACATTTAAAGGGGTAGAGGATATAGATATGAATAATTTGCATTGATATGGATTTTGCTTTGTTGACATAAGTTTAAGGTTAATTTTGTTGTATATATGTATATGCTTTTGATCTTGATTAAAGTGATTGTGTAGTTCATTAAAATGTTATGTATAATTAGGAAATATAGACTGTTAATGAATAATCATCTGTAATAGTTAAGTTTATATTCATGTTAGTTAGATTTTCTAGATATCCATAGATATATTTCAGTTAGATAGGCAACCTTCATATCTTTCAAAGACGACAGAATACGGCATTTAATGTTTTAATAGCTTAGGGCTTTTCATGACAATAAGACACATCTGCTCCTGACAGCACCAACTACTTCCTGAGGAAGATGGGCATCGAAGAGGCTCCTTATGGAGTTTGCTAGCCATTTGGGCAAGAAAATGCTCTTGCCTGGACTGCTGAAATGAACACAAAGAACCCGCAGAAAGAGGACTGCTGAACTTGCCTAAAGGTGAGATGATCCTTCAGGGTTCCTGATTCATAAAAGAGTCTGCGAGACATTCTGCAGGACACAAAAGAAAGTGACTGAACTGTCTTTGAATTTTCCTGCTTCATGGAAATGTCTGCTGGATGCTATGGGCCTGTAGGCAGAAGATGGATGCCCCAACGATACAGAGGAACTTTGGGTAACTGTCCATGCAGCGAGATGTCTCTGTCATTTCTAGAGTTTGGAAATTGCTTATTTCTTGTTTACTTAGGTAATAGTATATCCTTCTGGAGTCTTTGTAGAATTGAAGAATGGATAGTTATAGTTTTCTGTAGTTAAGATAAAAGATAAAATAGATATAAATATGGTAACTGTAATTCTTGCTTGATAACTGTTTTGTTATATGTAATTTTACTATGTTAAAATGAAAGCCTTTCTTTTTTGTTTAAACAGAATAAGGGGAAATGATGTGGGAGTGTTCTCCTGTATTTTGTATTACTCTTATTGGTTGAATAAAGAAGCTGCCTGGCTTATAAGATAGGTCAGCCCTTAGTTTTGAGGAGAAGAAAGGAAGTGAGCCAGATGCCATGAGCTTCTGCCGCAGATGGATGCAGGTTAGGCATTTCCAGTAACTCACCTCGTGGTAACACACAGACTTTTATATTGGGTTAGTTTTAGATGTGAGATCTAGCTAAGGAGGCTAGTGATAATGGGCCAGGCAGTATTAAAATGAATACAGTTCTCATGTGGTTATTTCGGGCATAAGCAAGCAACCAGCGGCTGAGCGGGCCAGTGGCTGGGGGCTGGGACCTGGGTGCTGGGAACATACAAGGCACACCTCCCCCCTTAATTACAACAAGGAAGTCAGAATTTTAGAACAACAGGAAAGAGCAAAATTTACTGAGATTTCCCTAGATCAAATTCTAGGTGATGGACTTTAATCTGACCCTCAGTACCAAGCTCTCTATGATGACCACACCCTGTCCGTGTGTACCATAGCAGCTTTAAAGGCTTGGAACAGAGTTCAGGAACCAGGACAGAGAGTGGAGTCATATCTTAGAATTAAACAGGGACAGAAAGAACCCTTTAGTGACTTTTTACACAGACTAACTAGGGCTCTACAAATATGGATAACTGACCCGGAAGCTAGACACATAACAATTGAAGCTTTAGCTTATGAGAATGCCAATATGGAGTGCAAAACGATCCTAGAAACCTTTAAAGATTAGATCAGCACACTTGGATGAATGGGTCTTGCATACAATGAATGTTGAGACAATCGATTATGGTACTGAAGCATGGGTAGGGGAAGCAGTTTCCAATGGTAAGAAAAGGCATCATATACCAAATGATTTAATTGTGGCAAAGTGGGACATATGAAAAGGGACTGTAGACAATGGATTTCCAGGAATAATGCCTCTTCTGGAAATAATAGGAAGAGGAACAGGAGGACTCATCCTTCAGGTTAATGTAAGAGGTGTGGTAAAGCAAGATATTAGAACAATGAATGTAGGTCAACAAGTGATAGACGAGGCAACCTGATACCTTCAGGAAACTCCATGGGGGGCCTCTCACTGGCCCCCATGGCAAATGTGGTCCAGTCATTCCCAGTTGCTATGGTGAATGTGTCTCATCAGGAAAATTAGAATGCCCCTTGTCTACTGCCATAAGCAATAATGGTCTAAATGATGAGATAAATATGGAGAATGAGTCAAGAAATCTAATGGGAAAGAGGAAACGTATATTCTGGCTGACTTCTATAAATGAACAAAGACCAAAGCTAAGAGTTTGTATAAATGGCATTTTTATTGAAGGCTTAATGGACACAGGTGTGGATATAAGTATTATTACTCCTAAATCTTGGAATCCTAATTGGCCTTTTTAGGAGGTAGTTCATGGGAATTGGAACCTTATCTTGAGTAAGACAAAGCATCATATGGGTTCAATGCATAGGACTAGAAGGGCAAATAGGAAAACTAAGACCATATATAGCCAATATTGCAGTGAATTTATGGGGCCGTGACCTATTGCAGCAATGGAATACCCAGATTAACATTCCTGCTGCCGCTAAACGTATATTTCTGAGGAAAATATTAGAAGATATTACAGATGACGAATACTGGCTATTCGGGCTATACAAGAACACGAAGCAATTGATAATCTTTCAGATGTACCAACAGCCCTACCTTTAAAATGGTTGACTGAAAAGCTGATATGGATCAAACAGTGGCCTTTGGCTGAGGAAAAGTTACAGGCTTTAAGACAGCTGGTACAAGAGCAATAAGATGATCACCATATAGAAGAATCTACCAGCCCTTGGAATTATCCTGTATTTGTTGTTAAGGTTTGGTTTGAAGAGAAGAAACCTCTTGGAGAGGAGAAATGACAACTCATCGACAATGATGATAATCATACAGGTGGTAAGAAAAACATAGGATGAGGTCAGGGTTCTGTTCTTTTCTTTGTAGGATATCACTAATCTTCAAAAATTCTAGGGACCCTGGATGTTTGAATATCAAGAAAACCAAATAGGTTCGGTAATTATGACAGTGTGGAATGTATGAGTGTGTTTGTGTGTGTGTATTAATGTTTCTAAATTCATAGAGCTGATTTTGGAGTTGGACTATGGCTCAGTCCCTCTCTAATTCCAAGCCTGTTAGTAAGAGAATAACCGAGTGTTTCTGTCTCATATAACAAGCTATGATAGGGGACAGAAAGAAAAGTGAATTTAGAAAACATCTTTGCCTTTCTTCATATCTATTTTTGTCTTTATCATGCCTTTCATTGAATATATACAACCATATATGTGCATATAAACATTTAAGTTTTCCACAATGAACAATGTATGTTCCCACAGTAATCTTTGAAGTTTCCAGGAAGAAGATGGGGCCCCATAAAAACAGCTCCACCTGGTTGATATGATGTCATGATACTGATAGTGCTACTACAAGACCTGCTTTGGGTGCCAGCTTCACAAGATGATTCCAACTTGGCTAGCTGAATCAGTGCACATCTTTTACAACATTCTTGCCAGACCTCCACAAAATGCTCAGAGACTATTTACAATCTTACTACATATTAATCTTGAAATTTAACCATCATTTTACTTTCACGGGATCCCTCAGAAAGAACGTTGCCCCCATGACGCTGGAAGTAATTCTAGAGGATGATATCCCCTTTCCTAGTTAAGTTAGTCCTCGTGTTTAAGGACACCATTTAAGGGTTGATTATAATTAGTATACAGTTGAGGGTTGGGGGAGGAATTTTATAAGCTCAGGGATCTTTTTGGAAAAAAATAAAAATTGGATGATGGGATTAATAGATTGGTATTTGTGAGCTATTGTTTATAGATAATTACATTGGCATAGATTCTTGTATATGGATACAAAGTTAAATTATATTGAATATTGAATGCATGCATGCTTCTACCTCTGTTTAA
>JAQHUG010000392.1:1025594-1046126 GCA_028555095.1 Dicrostonyx torquatus | reverse complement strand
TTTGGTAGAGCAGAAAGTAGTGGGAGGCCCTTTTGGGCCACCCCCATGACTTGCATCTGGCTGTATACTGCCCGTTGTGGCGAACCCCCTGACCAGCAAGGAAGAACGACCACCAGTCGAGGATCCTTCTTGTATCATGCCTTTATTGGAGTATCTTGATTGAGGGGAGAGCAGTGGGCAAAGAGGCCGAGGACTAACCTGCAGCTGTTTATATAGGGAATATGGACACGGGTCATGCCTGGATTGGCTGCTTGCTTATTTTGCGATGCCCCACCCACGGGTTTGGCTATGATCACCATGCGTCACAGCACGCATGAGAGTCTCAGCCTAGAGCCTTGCCTGTATGGAGTTGTTTTTCTTGGCGCTGCAGGGACCCAGCGCCATCTTGTAATGGCGGCCGCAAATTGGCTATCTGCATAAGCGGACTCTTTAGTGTTGTTCTTGATATAGCTTCAGTAACCCGGACTCCCCAAAGTGGGTGTTCAAGGTCGCTAGACATCCCTGTAGGGCAAGAATCAATTGAGAAAAATATCTGGCTGCCCATTCAAAATCCTTAATTTTTCAATGGAATTAATTCAGAGGGGTCTTTTCCATAATGACATATGGACATGTCCCTGATTTTTATGATTATATCAGCTATTTGATTAACCAATGAGTACATTCTCAGAGTGTCCCCCAGGTTGGTGTGTATCCATTCTAGTGATTGTGACTGCTAAACAATAGCAGCCAGCATGGTCTTTTTCCCCAATAATATACAGCCTTGGATTGGAATGTTAGGATTATATCTCACCAAGAAGTCTGATGCAGCTCATTGGCAACTTCAGTGAGTGCCTGACAACACTAGGGGATAGAGAAATGTTTTTATAAGGTGGCATCCCTTTTAAGAAATCATAAAACACATCTAGTCTCACAGTCTCTACAGGCAACCAGGGTCTTACCCAGTTCATTTCCCCCAGTATCTTTTGTAACAACGATAAAGTAAGAGGCTCATGCAGGATTAATTGTGTTCCATTTACTTTGGCTTGAGAGAATGTAAATTGGGATTCCAATATATGAAATGGGGGTAACTTTTGTATTTTGTTTGGGGCTATTTTAAAGCCATGTTGTTGGAGGATGTTAACAATAGTGGTTACCCAGGGAGCTAGCCCTGATTCCTTCAAATGCCCAGTGATTATATCATCCATATAAACATATAAGAATGTATTATGTTTGTCAAAATAAGAAGACAGGATACTATACAAATATTGTTGGCAAAAGGACAGACTGTTGGCCATCTCCTGTGGAAGAATAGCCCATTCATATCTCTCATCAGGTAGAGAGGAGTTAACTGTAGGAATGGAAAAGGTAAACTTTTCATAATCCTTCTCATGAAAAGGAATTGAGAAGAAGCATATTAATTATAGTGATGTGAAACTGGGAGGGGATTGATGGTACCCACGATAAGCCCCTTAAAGCAACCCCTTCCAGCTCTATGTGGGCATTGATAGTTTATATGTCCTGTAAAATTCTCCAGGTTCCATTAGGCTTAAGTATCACAAACACAGGGCTGTTCCAGGGGCTCATTAAGGGCATTATCCTTATTTCTTTAAGCAGATTTCTGGTGATTTCCTTAAGCATCTTAAATTTAAGTTCAGGTAATGGCCATTGCTCCACCCATACCAGCTCATCATGTGCCCATCAAGTGGGGGAACCCTGTGGGCAGTGACCTCTACTTTTGGGTTTGAATTCAGGTGTCGGGGGTCAGCCTGATGATACCTTGCTCAGTTTTATCATTATAAAAGGCTAGGTGGCCAGTGGTAATAATGGTATATATTTGTCCTAATAAATCTTGTTCCAGGAGTTTTGTAGACAACCCCAGGAGGATCTGAGGCCTGAACTTTTCTTTGTCTCCATCAGGCCCCATCCAAGTTTATATTCACTTCCTCCTGGCAAATATGGAGCCCCCTTATTTGTCCCATTTCCTTTTCCCATTTTATACTTTCCATGGTGGCTGGGGGCATAAGGAGGCACCTGCTCCTTGTCACAGACAATATCTACTTTTCTTTTTGTCTTTGCCTCTGCCTGACATATTCCTTCCCCCTCGAACTACTCTTCAGTAAATTGCACCCATTTTTTATCTTCCCCCCTCATCTATCTCCTTTTCTCCTGTTCTCTTTGTTAATTGGTTACTTTTGGATTCTTCATACATCTCCTAATTTTTGTCCTTTTCCTGCTCCTTGCCTGTCTCCTTCTCCCTGACCTCCTAGCAAGTTAGTTATTTTCAGATTCTTTAGACCTCTTTTTGTCTCTGTCCTTTTCCTTACCCGCTGTTGGGGGAGGCAGAGGAGAAAAGTGAAAACATGCCTTAAGGGCTGCAATGGTTGGATAGAACCCCAATGGTGAGGAAATATTGAAGTTTTTTTTTCCTTTCTTTGTTCAGTGTCTCCACCAGGTTACATGTGTCCCATGAAAAAAGATTTCCAGTGGGTCCCATAGGGGCCAGAATAATTATAATCTCCCTTGCCTGGATCACATTGTAGTTTGACAATTACAGGCATCAGGAGAGTAGCATATATCTCAACACCTTAAGAGCTGGGTCAGTTTTGTGTGAAGTTGTTCCATTCATCTAGACAACCACTTTGCCCTTTGGGCAGTTGCCCCACATTAGGTGCCAGTTGCTAGGCCACATAAACCTCCTTATTCCCCAGGGAAAGATGAGCGCAATATTTGCCTTTCTGCAACCCCACGAGGCAGGACAATCTGACACAATAAGCAGTCAAGTCAAATCAGGAACTTAGTTTATTACTGTGAGTGTCAGCTTTTATAGTTTAAATGACATTGTGTAATGTGACAGTACCTAAAGACAATGAGAGACAGTTAAGCCCTCCCTCTGGCTGGAGGGGTGTCTACATAGTTTTTGCTGTCTCATCCTCACTAAATTCCCTCAACCTTAAGCCAGGACCTACATGATAGAGGCCCTGAGATAATTTTGTCCCAACATTTGATCACATTTTCTTTTTATATGTTTGAGCATCCTTTGTGTATATACCAAAAAGTAGTATTGCTGGGTCTTGAGGTAGATTTTTCCTAATTTTCTGAGAAACTGCCATACTGATATCAAAAGAGGCTGTGCCAGTTTGAAGTCCCACCAGCAATGCAGAAATGTTCCCTTTATCCCACATTCTTTCCAGTGTAAGCTGTTTTCAGTATCTTTTATTTTGGCCATACTTACAGGTGCATAATGGAATCTCAGAGTTGTTTTTATTTGCATTTCTTGAATTGCTAATGATATTGAGCATTTCCTTAAGTGTCTTTCAGCCATTTGAGATTCCTCTGTTAAGAGTTCTCTGTTTTGGCCTGTACCACATTTTTAAATTGGATTATTTATTCTTTTGTTGACCAATTTCTTAAGTTCTTGCTCATTTTGGAGATCATCTTTCCTGTCAGATGTGAGGTTGGTGAATATCTTTTCCCATTTTATACGCTGCTGTTTTGTCTTGTTGACCATGTCTTTTTCTTTAAGAAGTTTCTCAGTTTCAGGAGGTGGCATTCATTAATTGTTTCTCTCAGTGTTTGTACTGATGAGGTTATATTTAGGAAGTGGTCTCCTGTGCCCATTCAGTCAAGGTGTTCTTCCCACTTTCTCTTCTATGAGGTTCAGTGTGGTTGGCTTTATGTTGAGGTCTTTGATCCATTTTGACTAGAGTTTTGTTCATGACAATAGATATGGATCTATTTTCATTCTTCTACATGTTGACATACAATTATACAAGTACCATTTATTGAATACGCTTTTTTTCCATCTTATATTTGTTGATACTTTGTCCAAAGTCAGGTAATTATATCTGTGCAGATTGATATCTGGGTTTTTAGTTTGGTTCCATTAGTGCTGCTATCTGTTTTTATGCCAAAACTAGACTGTTTTCAGTACTATAGCTCTGTAATAGATAAAAAAAACCAAAAGACAAAAAAAAAACAGACAAAGCACTATAGGGTAAAGCAAACAAAAACAAAATAGTAAATCAAAACAACAACAAAAAGCAAAACTTCAAAAAATAATTCCCATGAGTTTGATTTTTGTTGTCCATCTACTGCTAAGAATTGAATCTATGCTTAAATATGGTTTGTATATCTCTTGATACATCATTTGAGATTGACTTTTCCTTTGCAAACAGTTGTCAACTTTGAGATAATTTCTGTGCTAGTGATGGTAGCTAGTGTCTTTTACCCATCTCAGTGCTGGAAACCCATCTGTCCTGACCTATGCAAGTCTAATTCATGCTGACACAGTTTCTATGACTTCATATGTGCATCATCCCTGTTGTGTCTAGAAGGTTTTTCTTCCTTAGTATCTTCCATCCCCCTGGGTTCTTTCAACAATTCTGATCACCTTTCCACAAAATTCCATGAACCCCAAGGAGAGGAATTTTAATGGAGACATTCCATTTAAGAATGGTGGTTCAAGGTCTTTCACACTCTTTACATTCTTCTGTTGTGAGTCTTTTTAATTGTTTCTATGCTTTCAGGAGGAACCTTCATTGATTTTGGTTAAACAAGGCTCTGATCTGTGATTATAGCAGATTGTCATTAAGAGTCATTTATTGCTGCATTTCTTTAACAGAACCGTATTATTTGTTTTCTTTTCTATATTGCAGGCATCTTTGGTCTTAGGCTTTCAGCCCCTTAGCAGTGTTAGGCATGTATTCCATCTCTTGGAAGAGACCTTAATTTAAATAATAGGAGTTTTTGATTACAGCTATGATTTTTGTGCCTCTGTTATAAAAGCTCACCATTGTAGAATGAAGGTACAACATAACTGATTTGGTGTTTGAATTTCTTTTCTGGTAGTATGTAGAGTACCTTCCAGAACTATGAGCAATAATCTGTCGGTCTCTACATAGGCACCTGCAAGAATTTTCAGTGTTAACTGAGTTATATAGGTATTGTTTTAAATAAGAATAATAGGGCCTTACTATCAGTTTGTGAAGAACAAACAATAGCCTTGGCAAAAGTCTGCTTGTTTGGAGGTTTTTGTGGGGTCTCTTTTGGAGAACAACTCAATTCAATACAACTCATTCCTGCTACTAGAGGTTTCATTTAATGATAAGAGATATTTAGATGGAACTTTGTCTCCCCTGTTACTTGGTAATTCCATCTAGAATTCATTCATATATATGTATATTTTAAGAAGTATCTCTTATAGAAGGTTTTCCATACAACCTCTCAAATGGCACTTAGTTTTAACTATATTTTCCCATATTCCCTCTATTACCTCAGCTTCCCTTACTTTTTTCATTTAATCTTAACACTTCAGTCTCTCATTGTTGAAACCTTCTGTCCATGTAGCATGAGGACTGGCTTGTTGGGGTTTCTATCCCGCCCAGTAACCCACAGCCGACAAGCCCCAACGAAAATCACACAGAGAGTCTACATTAGGTTATTAACTGATTTGTCCATTATCTCAGGCTTCTTACTAGCTATTATAACTTATATTAACCCATCTATGTTAGCCACATGTCTCGGTACCTTTTCTCAGTTGGGCAACTTACATTCTTGCCTCCTTGGAGATCTGCGCAGGAATGCCAGGGAAGCTTCCTGCTTCCCAGACTTTCTCCTCGCTCTGCCTCTGCTTCCTGTCTGGTTGACCCACCTATACTTCCTACCTGGCCAATCAGCATTTATTTAAAACATGATTGACAGAACAGACAAGTCTCCTGCACCATGTCCATAGCTGTACATTCTTTTTCCCTTGTTGTAAATAGGTGGGGTGGCTATGTTCTCAGCACCTGAGAGGAATGCGGGCCCTTTGTTCCCAGTGCCTGGCTCCCAGCCGGAGCTGCACAGCTAGCTTATGCCTGAAATGACCACATGAAAATTGTATTAATTAAATTACTGCCTGGCCCATTATCTCTAGTCTTTTCTTGGCTAACTCTCAATGGAGTTTTCATTCAATCTATAGATTGCTTTTTGTAGGATTGCCATGTTTAATGTGTTGATCCTTTCTATCCAAGAGCATGAGAGATCTTTCAAATTTCTGGTATTTTCTTATGTTTCTTTTTTCAAAGACTTAAAGATCTTGTCAAACATATTTTTCATTAGTTTGGTTAGTGTTATCCCAAGATATTTCGTGTTATTTGTGACTATTGTGAAGAGTGATGTTTTTTTGATTTCTTTTGCAGCTTCTTTATCAGTTTTATATAAGAGGACTAATGAATTTTTGAGTTGGTCTTATATCCTGTCACATTTCTGAAGGCATTTATCAGCTATAGATATTCCCAAGAAGAATTTATTGGGTCACATATATACTATCATATTATATGCAAATAATAAAATTTGACTTCCTCCTTTCCAATTTGAATCCCTTGGTCTACTATTGTTGTCTTATTGCTTTAACCAGAATGTCAAGATCTGTGTTGAATAGATATGGAGATCATGAACAACCTTGCCTTTCTCCTGGTTTTATTGGAATTGCTTTGAATTTCTCTCCATTTAATTTGATGTTGACTGTCAGCTTGCTGAATATTGCTTTTATTATGTATAGATATGTTCCTTGAATCCCTGATCTCTCCAAGACCTAACCATGAAGGGATTTTTGGAATTTTTTGAATGTTTTTTTCAGTGTCTAATGAGATGATCTTATGGGTTTTTCTTTACAATTTATTCATATGGTGGATTACATTGATAGATTTTTGTATAATGAACCATCCCTGCATCTCTTGGAAGAAGCTGACTTGATCATGGTGGATGATGTTTTTGAGGTGTTCTTGGATTTTGTTTGTGAGTATTTTATTGAGAATATTTGCATCTATATTCATGAGTGAGATTTTTCTGTAATTCTCTTTCATGGTTGAGTCTTTGTGTGGTTTCAAGGTAACTGTAGACCCATAAAAAAAGTTTGGCAATGTTTCTTCTGTTTATATTACGTGAAACAATTTGAGGAGTATAGGTATTAGCTCTTCTTGGAAGTTCTAGTAGAATTCTGCACCGAAACCCTCTGGCCCTGGCCTTTTTTTTTTTTTTTAGGCTTTTGATGACACCTTCTATTTCCTTGCATGTCTATTTAAATTTCTCACTTGGTCTTGATTTAATTTTGGTATATGGTGTCTATCCAGAAAATTGTTCATGTATTTATTTTTTCCAATTTTGTGGATGACACAAAATTGTAATATAGTTTTTACAGTATGATTTAATGATTCTTTGAATTTCCTCAGTGTCTGTTACTATATTCCGTATTTTATTACTGATTTTGTTAATTTGTATGTTCTCTAACTGCCTTTTGAGTAGTTGAGAAGGATTTGTCTGTCTTATTGATTTTCTCAAAGAACCAGCTCTTCATTTTCTTGATTCTTTTTATTGCTTCCTTTGTTTCTATTTTAATGATTTCAGCCCTCAATTTGATTACTTTCTGTTTTCTACTCCTCCTTGGTGAGCCTGATTCTTTTTGTTCTAGAGCTTTCAGGTGTGCTGTTAAGACACTAGTTTGAGTTTTCTTAAATTTCTTTATGTAGGCACTTATTTCCTTTTAGCACTGCTTTCATTGTGTCCCATAGGATTGGGTAGGTTGTGCCATCGGTTTTTTCTTTTCTCCTAGGAAGTCTTCCTTTATTTCTTCCTTGGCTATAGGGGTGGTTCAATCGAGCAATGTTTAATTTCCATGTATTTGTGGGCTTTCTGAAATTAGTGTTGCTGTTGAATTCTAATTTTACATCACGGTGATCTGATTAGATATACTGAATTATTTTAATTTTTGTATATGTTGGTGTTTGTTTTGGTTTCTAGTGTTAGAGAAGGTTCCATGAGGTTCTGAGAAGGTATATTCTTTGTGTTCAGGTGGAATGTACTGTAGATATCTTTTAAGTCCATTTGAGTCATGATATCTTTTAATTCTCTTATTTCCTACTATTAGTGTGTGGAGTTTAATGTGTGATTTAATCTTTTGTAATGCCTCTTTTACATATGTGATCATATATTTGGGGCATAGATGTTCAGGAACAATCTTAATGGATTGTTACTATTATGAGTATAAAGTGTCCCTCTCTATCTTTTTTGATTGATTTTAGTTTGAAGTCTACTTTGTTAGATATTGAAGTAGCTATACCTCCTTATTTCTTAGGACCATATGACTAAAAACTTTTTACCAAGCCTTTACTCTGAGGTAATGTTTGTCTTTGAGGTTGAGGTATTTTTTTTTGTATACAGCAGAAGGCTGGATTCTGTTTTCATATCCATTTTATCAGACTCTGTATTTTTATAGGTGAATTGATTCCATTTATATTAAGAGATATTAATGACCAGTAATTATTAATTCCTATTATTTTTCAGTGATAATATATGTATTTATTTTCATTGGGTTTTGTTGGTGTGAGGTTATCTGTTGCTTGTGTTTGTATGGGTGCAATTAACTTCCTTGGGTTGGGGTTTCCCTTCTAGTACTTAGTGTCAATGTGGAACTTCCAAGGGGAGGGGGAGGGAAAGTGATTAGAGATGTATTCTCTTGCTGGTTTTAGTACATCTCACTGATTTTCATATTCCACATCCAGCAATGCTTCTTCTGCTCTTTACCATTGCCCTATGATATGGGATTTCCCTCTTTATGCTGTGATTTCCATTGGTGTAAAAAGAAACTGTCTTGAGCCATTTTAGGGTAGAGTAGAGCTAGGCAGTGAAAACTAATATGAATGCTGGGAGAAAGAAGGCAGAATCAGAGAGAAGCCATGGAGCCACTGCCAGAGATAGACATAGTGAAACTTTGCTTGTAAGCCACTGTCACATGGTGATACCCAGATTAATGGAGTTGGGTTAAATTAATATGTAATAGTGAGAAATATGCTTAAGCCATTGACGAAATAGTATTGCAGATAACATAGTTTCTGTGTGATCATTTCTGGAGTCGGTACAGTCGGAATACAAACAATTGGTCTCCTACAGCAGCCCTGCATTGCTGAGCTCCATAGCATTAGGTTATCATATAGCAGCTGCAAGATAAGCTAAGAATTCTTATAGCCTTCTTCACTCAGCCTGTCAAGTTCTCTGATAGCATCATCAAAAGATGCTTTTGCCATCCTGCAGGCACAGTCATGGAAATTAAGAATTTCATGGTAGAATACAGAAAAGTTGAGTGCAAGACCAAAACAAATGGGGTATGTTGTAGGAAGTTCTGTTATTGCAATATCACTAGCAGCTTTGTAAGCCATGATGTTGTTTTCTGAGACCTTTTCCCTGTCATTTCCTGTAGCAAACTCAACCAGATACCTGTGGTAGTCCCCTTTCATTTTATAATAGAAAACCTTATACTCACCAGTGTTAGCTGCTAGAAATGAGGTGTTTGTCCAGTACGTCTAGAATGTCACAACAGATTAATTTGAGCTCATTTTCAACCATTTGCCAGTACTCCCAAATCATCTTTAGTTTGTCCTCTCCTCCCTTGTTTTCTTCTGTCTGTTCAATGATGCTGATTATTTTCCAGATTGCTCTTCTGGCTCCAAGCACATTTTTATATGAAACAGATAAAAACTTTCTTTCTTCAAATGTCACCTCCACATCCATCCCTGCTGCTTTCCTTATTGATTCCATCATTTGTCATATCACTCAGCCTACTCTGCCAGCTTTGCCTGATACACCAGGTCCTCCCAATTATCCATAGTGCCAGCAGCTCCTGCTGTGCCTGCCTGACAGATGGAAGTGGATATGGTCTCTGACTCTCATCTTCTCACTCCACCTTGATACTCTTTTAGTAAGATAATTTATAAACCTGAAATTTAGGTGTGATAAGGCCTGTTTCAATTTTCCTTCAGTGTATTGTAATTTGATATTGTTTCTAAAAGTTTACTTCCAAATACAGATCATGCAGAATTTTGTTGTTGTTTTTGTCTCCCAGTTTTGTAATTTTTCAGTATTTAGTTTATTGGATTGATTTTGTGTATTGTTAACATGAGAGCTATTAAATAAGACTACAGAAATGGTTTCCAGCACAGCAATGTTATATAGCTATTTCCCCCAGCTTGAGGAATTTCATACTGCAAATAAGCAGTAGTCTCATGAGACAAAAGCTAAAAAATCTAGTAAGGATCAATCATCTCTAGGAGTTCAAAGATTCACACATCAAAAACTCATACAACTCTACAGAGTATAGAATAAATGATTGCACAGGAGAAGAAATTTATCTGTGGACTTGCCTGTGTGTTGCTCCCTGAGCTCCAGGGAAGCAACTTCTGTGAGTCATTTATGCAGCACTGGGCCTTTTGACTATGCAGGTTCATTTCAAGTCAGTTTATTTTTTCCTGTAAGTAACCCCTCACTCATGTTCCTCAATATACTCACTGCTTCACCAAGTGTCCTAATTGAGTTTCAATTGTTTTAATAAGCATCCATGTCCAACAGCAATTGGTGGAAGAAAGGGTTTATTACGTTCACACACCCCAGTAACAGTCTATCACTGGCAAATGATGGGCAGGAATACAAAGCAAGAACCTCGATGCAGGAACTGAAGCAGAGACATTGGAGGAATGCTGTATATTGGATTGCTCAGTTTGCATTCTTATTAAATCTTGTACCACCTGCTTATGGGTGGAACTATCCAGAATGGACTTCCCATATTATCTGTCAAGAAAATGCCCCAACAGTCTTATTTAAAGACCAGTCAGATAGAAGATTGGCTCAAGTTGACAAAAATTAAACTGCACCCCAATGTAGATATAGGTAGAATCTTCTCTCTGTAACTTATCTTGAATAATAGACATTTTTTCACATTTATGTTTCCTCAGGAAACAGTCAGACAATAAGTAATCACAATTTCTCTATTCCAGTTATTAAAACCACAACCCTATTACTATTGAATTTCTATTGTTTCTATTAGTTTTCAGTCTACTTCATTTTTATCTACTTTTCTAGAAAATTTGGTTAGAGCAGTGGTTCCCAACCTTCCTAATGATTCAACCTTTTAATACACTTCCTCATGCTGTGGTGACTCACAACTATAAAATTATTTCATTGCTGCTTCATAACTTTACTTTCCTAATGTTATTAATTATAGTGTAAATACATGATATGCATGATATGTGACTCTTATGATAGAATTGTTCCCAAAAGGAATTGTGATTCATGGGTTGAGAACTACTGGGCTAGAGGGAAGAAATTCTATGCCAAGATTGTGAAAATTACCTGATGGCAATGTAATTGAATTTTATAATCTTCCCTCTCCCATTTTTATCCTCCTTCACCCTGTATGTAGTAAGTATTAAAATTAAATAATGTAAATAATCTATTTTTTTTTTACTTTTTAATTCGTCATTATCTTGGTCCAGTTATGTTTGTCATTGGACATAGGAAAATTGAGCTAGTACTCAAATAGAAGCTTGCATTACAATTTGTATCCTAAAATGAAATGACAATCAATTGATTTTTCCCAAATATTTCAAGAATAGATGATGTACAAAAAGTAATTTTAATAACATGATGAAGGTTTCCATTTGAGAGTAAGAACACAAAAGATCAAATTGAAATATGAGCAAAGAATCTCAAATATTTCTCAAAAGAAGACATATAAATACCAAAAGGTACACAAAAATATTATAAATCACTAAGAGTCAGGAGAATAAAAATAATACAAGCTACAACGTCATACCTGTTAAAATGGCTCCTGGTGTGGGAGAATTGTCTGTATTCTGTCAAACATGTTTTAAATAAATTTTGATTGGCCAGGCAGGGCATATAGGTGGGAAAACCAGACAGGAAGTGGAGGGGAGAACAGGAGAATTAGGGAAGCAGGAAGCTCTCTTGGCATTTCTGCACAGACCACCAAGGAAAGCAGGATGAAAGCTGCCCAGCTGATAAAAGGTACTGGCCATGTGGCTAACATATTAGAACAATGGGTTAATATAAGTTACAAGAGCTAGTAAGCAGACTGAGGTACTGAGCCAATCAGTTTAAAACTTAATGTACACTCTCTGTGTGATTTTCTTTGGGGCTTGCCAGCTGTGGGCTACCGGGCAGGACAGTAACCCAACAAGCAGACCCCTCATGTTACAGGCTCCTAGAAAATTAAAAAAAAATGTTGGCCATGATGAGGAGAGAAAGGAGGACCCTTGAATATTGTAACAGTAGATATACATTGGTGTAACAATTTTGCAAAATGATCTGCATGTTTCTCAGAAATTAAAAAAAATAGGTATCATATAATTCAGTAATTCTATTTATTATGTTCTTATGGATACTGAAATTAGTGTTTCCAAAAAGATATTGCATGCCCATTTTCATTATAGCAGTATACATAACAAATAAATTTGAATGTGTATGTGTCCATAGACAGATAAATGCATACACAAATGCAATACTTTCCAACTTATGAATGAAAGAAAATATGGTCATTGTGACATGAATACACCCAGAGAAGTGTATGATAAGTTAAATATGGTTATCCTGGAAGGAAAAGTATTAGATAATCCCATTTATATGCAAAACTTTAAAAATCCAAGCTCAGAAAAAAAGAGTATCCCATTGGTTGCCAGGGCTGGACAGTAAGAAGATAGGAGGGAGAGTGGAGTAAAATGTTAAAGTCACAGATAATTTCTGAAGATCTGTCATATAGCATGGAAAATATAGCTTATAATAATACATTTTGCATGTTTGAATATGCTAGAAAAATTTGTACATGTATAAAATCATATTGCACACATGAGAAATCCTTTGATCACAAAAAATAGTGCTATCAATACTAATATGTGAAAAGACTTCCATGCCAAAACCTCATTACTAGGCTTCAGGGATAATGAACACCATGAAGGCATCGAGAAAGTGATATCCTCCTTGTTTCCTTCCTATTCTCTTCTTTTACCCCCTCCTCATTTCTCCTTTTCTTTTCTGCACATCTTTTATCTTTCTTCTGTTCAAATAATCCAAAACAACTTCCTTCATACACCTTCTTTTTGTCATTTATTTGACCTTAAACATGTAGCTGCTTCACCTTTTAAATTTTTTTATTTATACTATTTTATGCATATGAGTATTTGACTTGAATTTATGTATGAGTACCAAGTGCATGCCTAGTGCTCATGTCCAGAATTGTTCAACAGATTACTTGTACTGAAATTACAGACACTTGTGAGACATCACGTGGATGCCACCAGACCTAGGACTTCTGCAAGTGTAACAAGCACTTTTAACCACTGAACTATCTCTTCACCTCTACCCTCCTCTTCTTGAACCTAGATCTCATCTTTACTTTTTAGAATCTTCTCAGAGTTACCCTTCTTCAAGTGACTTCTATTAATCTTGTAATGCTTTGATATGTGTACTACCTGTGAGCTCCTGTTATACCTCCTGGAATCTATTTGAATTTAGGAATATTTACTCTGTACTGAAACAGTGTGGATTTTAAGTCTTGTCCGTAGTATTCTAGGAGAGTTGAAAGTAGGAATTTTTCCTCTTACTCTTCACTATGTTTCAGAGATAATTGGGAGGGAAGAAGAAAAGAAAAAGAATATTTCACCTTGTCAACATGGTATCCTTTGCATCTATTTAGATAATTTTTGTTTGCAGAATGTGAGGTTTATATTCTTTCACATTCAGTGTCTACACATATTTTATATTTCTATATATAAGTTCTTTAATTTTGTGCTGTTGTAATGGGTGTTTCTTTGCTTTTTAATTGTGCCAAATTTATGTTTTAATGTGGGTGTATGAGAAAATGATTTACCTTTCTAATGTTTGCCTTGTCTTCTAAAATCATTCCAAAATTATTTATTACTTCTATGAGCATCTTTGTAGGTGACTTAGGATTTGCTACAATAAATCACTTTGTACATAAAGAGTTTTATACCTTCTTTTCAAGCTATATGCATTTTAGTTGTTTTAATTTCCTAATTACTTTAGATCTGACTTCCTGAATAAGGCTGAATAGGCATGCGTTAAAGTAAATGTCCTCACCTCAATCTCACAGCAGGAATTATTAGATTAAGGAAGTTTCTGTGTATCTCTCACATTTGAAAGGCTAGGTTTATTTTCCTTGCTAGTTTATACTATTTATTTATGTTCAATGTGAATGTATATTTTCTGGACCTGTGTTTTTATATTTTTTAATTAATCTTCTTCTGATAGATATACTGAAAATGATTTATATATTTATAGTTACTTGATTTTATTTTTAAGCTTGTTTTATTTTATGTGTATGTTTGCTGCTGGCAGAGGCTAGAATAGAACTGAAGTAATGGACTGTTGTAAGTTGCTATATGGGTGCTGACAATCAAACCTGGGTTCTCTGAAAGAGTGGCCAAAGCTCTTAACCACTGAGCAATCTTTCCAGCTTATTTTATTCTTAAAAGTTTTGTAAGTTTGTGCAGATTTACTATAGGCTATGGATAGTATATATACCAAGAATTTCATTTAGAATCTACAGTGAAAATTTAATTATTAAAATAAAACCAATAATCTTGTTTTTTCAAACATTTTTCTATTGATAATATGATTAGGTGTTAATTTTTCTATGTAATAATCCTTGCAAATATGGAATGTATTCATTTTTGAAGACAAATTTCTCTATCTATCTATATATATGTATGAATAAAGATGTAATATGGATATAAACAAATATGTATGTCAAAGTTAGGGTTAATATCGTTGTGATGAAAGAGCATGATCAAAAGCAAGCGTGTAAGAGTGCTGCTTCCTGGCTGGCTTTCCAAGACTTGCACATCCTGCTTTCTCATAGATCCCCACAATGAGCTGGGCCTTCAATCACTATTTAAGATAATGACATAACAGGCTTGCCTATTGCCTATTCTTACAAAGGGAGTTTCTCAGTTTAGGGTGCCTCTTCTCCTGTGACTCTAGCTTGTTGTCCAATTGACTCAAAACCAACCAGAATAATGTATAATGTTTTAAACATAGATATTCTGGCCCTAATCAACATTGTTAGCGATGTACTATAATAGCCTCTGTACAAAATGATAGAATTTTTTATCTTTATAATAACAAAGTAAAAAAATTGAAAAAGTTAAATAGCTTGTGCTGTATGTTTGATGTTGACTGTATCCCAAAGGCCCAAGTGCAAAAGTGTGGACTGAGTGTGTTACTCTTTGGGGCTATTATGGACCTTTATGAAGGAAGAGTCAATGACAGATTAGGAGATATGTGCTTTTAAAAGAGGTTGTGATGTCTCAGTCTCTTCCTACTCCCTCTCCCATCCTCTGGATTATAATATGCGTATTTAGCCCAAAATTATCATATGCCATACTCCAACATGCACTCTCAGTATGATATATTACCCTCTCTGTAGAACTAAACTGTTGAGTACTCCTCATTTTGAACTTGGTCTGTTGAGAATGATGAGCCAAAGCAAACTTCCTTTACTTAATAATTAGTGCATGTCAAATACTTTGTTATAATGATACAAAGTGTCTAATGCAGTTTCAATCAAAAGAAGATACGAGATCAAAGCTTGTGTGTTAGGGTTTTTCTTGCTGTGAAGAAACACCATGAGCATGGAAAATTTCATAAAAGAAAACATTTAATTGAAATACCTTACATTTTCAGAGGTTTAGTCCATTATCATCATTGTATGACATGGAAGTGTACAGGTAGAAATGGTTCTGGAGAAGTAGCTGAGTGCTTTACATCTTGACTAGCAGGAAATAGGAAGTAGTCTGTGACATTGTGTGGTACCTTGAACATAGTAGACCTCAAAGTCTGCCCCCCACAGTTACACAATTCCTCCAACAAGGACATACTTTCTCCATTCACACATCTTTAGTGCTACTCCCTTTTTCCTTTAAACCACCACTTTCTGCTCCCTGACTTCCAAAGTCTTGTATCCATATCATAATGCAAAAATGCATTCAGTCCAACTTCAGTAGTCTCCATACTCTATCACAGTCTCAATAAAGTTTTAAGTTCCAAAGTTCAAAGTATTTTCTGAGATTCATGTGTTCTCTTTACTGCAATCCCCTATAAAATCAAAATGAAAAAAAAGATTACATACTTTCAACTTATTTTTCCTACTTCAATTGTTTTATTTAACAAAGTTTATTGCTTTATACTTTAATTTATTCTTAATGACAATCATTTAAATTTAATATTCTCCACATTGTAATAATAGCAGAACAAACAATTGCCCATATAATAAAAAAATGCTTGCAATGACAACAATAATTTTATTTTATTTTTTTACGATAACTTTATTTTTTTATTGTTAAAAGAAAATTTACATTTACTCCCCTTGTCCCAGGCCCTCCCGCTCCCCACTACCCCCATTTCAAAACACAGGGAAGAGAGCATAGCAAGGAATTACTTGGCCAAAGCAAGACCAAAATCTGGCTGGGCAACCTCCAAACTCAGCATCTCCATGTCTAATATAAAAAAATGCTCTTTAGTTCTCCAACTCCTTTCAGCTTTTTTGACTTCAAAACACTTCTTTCTCTTGGCCTGGTTTCACTCCCTGTTAGCGGTTTTCCTTGCAGGTTTCCCTTGATTGGCATCTATAGCATCTTGGCGTCTCAAGGGCAACCCAGACTTCAACTTCACATCTTCATAAAATGGCCTCTCTAGTCTTCTAATCAGAGACATTTCTGACACATGTCTGGCCTCAAGAAATTTCATTAATCATAGAGGCAAATTCCATAGTACCCATATTTCTATCATTAAAGCCAAAACCACATGGCTGGAACTGCCAAGTTCTGCTGTATCATAGTGCTGAAACATGGCCCACTTATTCAATTATGTCTTCATCAGCTTTCTGTTTTCCAACTTTACTGTGTATCCTTGGATATACTGAAACTGGATATGTAGACCAGTCTGGCCTCAGATTCAAAGATCCTCCTCCCTTTATCTCTGGCATGCTGAGATTAATATCATGAACCACCACACTTCATAGCGCTATGTAGTTTCCTCTTAGCATTGCTTTAATGGTGTCCCATATATTCTGCATTATTTTTTGTTGAATTCAAGGAAGTCTTTAATTCCTTTCTTAATTCTTCCTTAACCCAGCTGTGGTTAAATAGTTCACTGTTCAATTTCCATGGGTTTGTAGGCTTTCTGAGAGTAGTATTGTTGGTAAATTCTAACTTTAACCCATGGTTATCAAATAAGACACAGGTGGTTACTCCATTTTTTTGTATCTGTGGAGGTTTGTTTTATTACCAAGTATGTGATCAATTTTAGAGAAGGTTCCATTAAGTTCTGAGAAGAAGGTATATTCTTTTGTGTTTGGGTGGAATGTTCTATAGATGTCTGTTAAGTTCACTTGATTTATGACATCTATTAGTTCTCTTATTTCTCTGTTATGTTTCTGTCTGGTTGACCTGTCCATTGGTGAGAGTGGAGTGTTGAAGTCTCCTACTATTAGTGTGTTGGGTTTGATATGAGATTTAAATTTCAGTAATGTTTCTTTTACATATGTGGGTGCTCTTGTATTAGGGGCATAGATGTGAGACTGCATCTTAATGAATTATTCCTGCTATGAGTATAATGTGTCCTTCTCCATGTCTTCTAACTGATTTTAGTTTGAAATCAATTTTGTTAGATAATAGGATAGCTACACCTGCTTATTTCTTAGGTCCATTTGATTGGAAAACCATTTTCCAACCCTATACTCTGAGGTAGTGTCTGTCTTTGGGGTTGAAGTGTTTATCTCGTGTACAGAATAAAGCTGGATCCTGTTCTCATATCTATTATCTTAGCCTGTGTCTTTTTATAGGTGAAGTGATTCCATTGATATTAAGTGATATTAATGACCAGTGGTTGTTAATTCCTGTTACTTTTTGATAGTAGTAATTGTTTGTTTCTTTTTTTAGTTATTATGGTGGGCAGGGGTTATCAGATACCTATGTTGTTTTTATGGGTACAGTTAGCTTCCTTGTATTGGGGTTTTCCTTCTAGTACTTTATGTTTGCCTGGGTTTCTGGATATGTATCCTTTAAATATGTTTTTTGCCATGGAATATCTAGTTTTCTCCACTGATGGTGAAAGAAAGATGTGTTGGGTATAGTAGTCTTGGCTGGCATCTGTGGCCTCTTAGTGTCTGGAGCACATCTATCCAGGACCTTCTGGATTTCACGGTTTTCATTGACAAGTTGGGTGTAATTCTGATAGGTTTACACTTATATGTTACTTGATTTTTCCTTTGTGGCTCTTAATATTCTTTCCTTATTCTGTATGTATTGTACTTGATTATTATATGTTGAGGAAATGTGTTTTTGTGTTTGCTTTTATAACCAGTCTATTTGGTGTTCTTTAAGCTTCTTATACCTTCATAGGGATATCCTTCTTTTTTATTACTTTTTCATTATAGTTAAAAGAAAAATTTACACTTCCTCCCCTTGTCCCAGGCCCTCCCAGTCCACAACAACCCCTCCTCCCTCCCCCTGCTTCCCTCAGAGGGTTCAGGGTACCCCTCCAGGTGGGAAGCCCAAGGCCCTCCCCCCTCCATCCTGGCACAAGAATGTGTGAATCCATATAGACTAGTTTCCCAAAAAGCCAATACATGCAGAAGAGATAGGTCCCCGTGCCATTACCATTGGCTTCTCAGTCACCCCCATTGGTAGCCACATTCAGAGATTGTGGTTTGGTTATATGCTTCTTGATTCCTGGTCCAGGTGGATTTGATGAGCTCCCAATAGATCAGGCACACTGTCTCAGTTGGTGGGCAAGTCCCTCGCAGGCCTGACTTCCTTGCTCATTTTCTCCTCCCTTCTGCTCTTCGACTGGACTTTGAGAGCTCAGTCCTTTGTTCTAATGTGAATGTTGGGCTCTGACTCTATCTCCATCCAACAGGTGAAATTTCTATGGTGATGATCAAGATATTCCTCAATGTGACTATGGTACAAGACTAGATCAGGCACCATCTCCTCTGCTGCCCAAATACCCAGCTGGGGACATCCCTGTGGATAACTGGGATCCTCTCTGGAGACAAGTCTCTTGCCAATCCTCAAATGACTCCATTAATGTAGATATCTTATTCCCTTCTCCAATATCCACCCTTCCTCCATCTCCACCCTCCAACTCTCCCAAGCTCTCCTCAGGTCTTCCCTTCTTCCTTCTCCCTCCCCCTCTCCCTTTTACCCACAACTTCCCCCATCTCTACCTTCACCCCCATCCCCATTCTTCCAACCTTTGCCTGGAGATCTTGGTTGCTTCTAATATCCAGGAGGATCTATATATATTTTCTTTGGGTTCACCTTGCTATCTGCCTTCCCTAGGCTTGTGAGCTATAAGCTTAATTTCCTTTGTTTATGGCTAGGGTCCACTAATGAGTGAGTACATACCATAATCATCTTTTTGGGTTTAGGATATCTCACGAAGGATAGTGCTTTCTATTTCCATCTATTTGCATGCAAATTTCAAGATGTCATTTTTTTAAACCACTAAGTAGTATTCTAATATGTATATATTCCACAGTTCCTTGATCCAGTCTTCCATTGAGGGGCACCTAGGTTGTTTCCAGGTTCTGGCTACTACAAATAATGCTGCTATGAACAGAGTTGCACAAATGCTTTTGTAGTATGGTTGGGCATGTCTTGGGTCTAGTCCCAATAGTGGTATTGCTGGATCCTGAGTTAGATTGATTCCCAGTTTCCTGAGAAACCGCCACACTGATTTCCAAAGTGGTTGCACAAGTTTGCATTCCCACCAGCAATGGATGAGTGTTCCCCTTATTCCACATCCTCTACAGGATAGGTTATCATTGGTGTTTTTGATTTTAGCCATTCTGACAGGTGAAAGATGGTATCTCAAAGTTCGTTTGATTTGCATTTCCCTGATGACTAAGGAAGTTGAACATGACCTTAAGTATCTTTTGGCCATTCGAACTTCTTTTGTTGAGAATTCTCTGTTCAGATCATTACCCCAATTTTTAACTGGGTAACTTTTTATGTCTAGTTTCTTGAGTTCTTTGTATATCCTAGAGATAAGACGTTTGTCTAATGTAGGGTTAGTGAAGATCTTCTCCCATTCAGTAGGATGCCTTTTTGTCTTACTGACTGTGTCCTTTGCTTTACAGAAGTTTCTAAGTTTCAGGAGGCTCCATTTATTCACTGTTGCTCTTATTGTCTGTGGGACTGGGGTTTTACATTGGAAGTCATCTCCTGTTCCCATGTATTGCACGCAATTTCCCACTTTCTCTTCTATCAGGTTCAGTGTGTTTGGATTTATACAGAGGTCTTTAATCCATTTGGACTTAAATTTTGTGCATGGGGATAGATAAAGTTCGATTTTCATTCTCCTACAGGTGGACATCCAGTTATGCCAGCACCATTTGTTAAAGATGATTTCATTCTTCCATTGTATACTTTTAGCTTCTTTGTCAATTTTTAGATGTTTATAGGTTTGTTGACTAATATCCATGTCTTCAATTTGATTTGATTGGTTAACATCTCTGTTTTTATGCCAATACCAAGCAGTTTTCATTACCATCACTCTGTAATAGAGTTTGAAGTCAGGAATAGTAATGCCTCTGGGAGTTCCTTTGTTGTATAGAATTGTTTCAGCTATCCTGGGCTTTTTGTTTTCCCATATAAAGTCAGTTATTATTCTCTCAAGGTCTGTGAAGAATTTTGTTGGGATTTT
>JAQHUG010000392.1:988727-999697 GCA_028555095.1 Dicrostonyx torquatus | reverse complement strand
CTCAGTACCGAGTATGTGTCTCCAGTGTCCAAGAGAAAGGAGATGGGCCGTCCCAATACCGTGATGATTACCCGTCGCTCCTCATTATGGGTGACAGTTGTGATCGGGTCTAAGGAGCCCGGGCAGATTCACTCATCCATGGCCAGACCTAGAAGGTCAACTTGGGAATGTTCTGGGTCTGATGTCTCCATACCACCGTGTGCACGAGGACCGTCTATTGATCAATGACCTTCCCTATGACACTTCAGACAAGGCCTCCTAGAATACAGGTGAGGGTTAGGGCATGCCAGGGCCCAGTGTCCAGTTTTAACACATTTGAAACATGGACCTGGTGGTTCTCAAGCCCCAGGGGGCGGAGGAGTGATGCAGACAGCACCAATGGGGCGTTCCATCACCTTGGCTGGTCGGGAGGCTGTGGTTACCATGTGATAATGATTATGAGCTTTATCATTCCTTGAATGGTACACCTTAAAAGCCACCTCTAAGACTTCTGCCTGTGGTGTCAAGGGGCTCTTTTCCAAATGTTTAAGCTTAGCCCTAATGTCGCAGTAGCACTGATTAAAAAAAATGAGTCATTAGTAACTGTCTTCCGTAGTCTCTGGATCTAAGTTAGTATACTGTAACAGAGCCTTTGTGAGGCATTCTAAAAATGCTGAAGGATTTTCTTTTGTGTCCTGAATTATCTCTGAGAGCTTAGTATAGCTTACCAGCTTGAGAGAAGCCTTACAAAGGCCTGCTAAAAGGCAAGTTATAAACCTGTGTCTGGCCAAAATCCCACCCAGAGAATTATAATCCCAGTGTGGTTCTTCATCTGGGACCGCCTCTGCTCCAGGAGGGTGAGAAGCAAGAGTTTGGTGAACCTCGTCTGCATGCAGTCTAGCCTGCTCCCAAACTCACCCACACTCCTCACGGAGTAGGTTATTAGACAGAATCACATAGATGTCATGAAAAGTGAGGCTATAGGATTGAATAAGGTATTGAAATTGCTGGATGAAAGTGGTAGAATTAGATGTATAAGAGCCCAATAACTTTTCTATATCAGAGAGTTCTGAGCGTAAAAAAGGAACATGTAGGTTAACCAATCCATCCACGCCGGCCACCTCTCACAAAGGAAGAACTGCAGCAGGCCTGGATTGGTTAGGTTTAAGTTCCACAAAGGCACGTGAACGAGTCAGAGGAGGGGTAAAGGTGGATGACAGAGCCGGGCAACTACCACAGCTGGGCACTGGAGAGGGAGAATGATTTACCGGTGCTGTAGAGCAAGGGGCAGGAGTTGGAGGGGTAGCTGCAGAAGCTGAAGAGGTAGGGGTGAGGGCAGATGCCAAGGGGGCCAAAGGGGCCAAAGTGGAGGCTGAGGAAATTGGAGTAGCCCCCTGCTGAGGTCGAAAAAGTGGAGGTTCATCAGCTGGGTCCAGAGCAGAAGCAGAGGGCTCTTCAGGATCAGAAGGCATGGCCAAAAACGTGAGCAGGTGAACAGTTTGTAAGGATAGAGGGCCTAGACTTAGAGCTTTAGTAGAAAAAGGCTTGGATATAAGGAAGCTCCTTCCCCTGGCCTGTACGCTGGCAGAAGTTTGACAATTCCCGTAAAATCTCGGGGTTAAAACTGCCATTAGGTGGCCATTTTTGGTTATTATCTAAATTATAACGAGGTCATTTTTTTTTGAACAAAGGTAGATAAGTGTGGAAATTTGTATGTAAGGCATTAAGACCAGGGGCTCTAGGTCTTCTACAAGGTGCCCCAGGGGTGAAGCCGGATTGACAAACTTGGAAGGTTTGCTTCCCATGGTAAAAGCTGTGTAACCCCGCAAAATCAGCAACACCCAAGGCCTATAATGTCTCCTCTTATAGGCGGAGTATGAATCAGTGCAACCCTCATAAGACTCGTGTGGGTACTCCCTTAAGATATGAGTGGGAAGATAAGGCCTACCTGAATCGAGCCGGTGACCCAGAAACAACGAGGCTTAAGGCTTCTCCGAGCGGCTGTAGAGATGAAAACCGGAAAGAAAAAGGAAGGAAAAAGAGAAAGCGACCTGAGGGACCCTGAGACCTCAGACATGGAGGTAGGTCAGGCCCCGGGCCTTCCCATACACAAATTTAACCAAGGAAAGCAAAACCCAAATGAATGCCAGTGAGGGAACCAACCATAGAGGTGAAGACTGTGGCTGGATGTAGCCCCTCCCATTCCTTGAAGCAGCAGAGGATCTCCGGAGATCAAGGGCCAAATCCTCAGGTTCAGAGAAACGGCAAACTGGCCAGAATGTAGCATTCTCCAATTGGAGGCCAATGGGGGTCTAAGAAGCCTTGGTCAGGCTGGGGAAACACGTGGGTCGTTGTTGAGATTATCCCTGGTTTCGGTTAGGTTCCAGTCCTAGGACTCTCAGCCGCAGGATGGGGCCAGAGATCATAGCCCCAGGAGAAGGGGCTCCTTAGGACTGGAGGACCTCCGAGTCAGGTAGCACCAATGTTATGATAATGGCGCGGGTGGCAAAGACACACAGGAAAACCCATAAACGTACCCATATGTAGTGTTTTATTAGAAGAAAGTGAACTGGATCTGGGGAAATGTGAAGAATGAAGGGAAGAAAAGAGAGAGAACAAGATGGCGCCTCTGCCTTTTAAAGATTGCCTTGCACATGCACAACAGTGTGGGTTGCATAGGTACGTCAGATGCTGATGATGATGGAGGGTGACTCATTTCTTGCACGTGTGGGGCAGGTGGAGGTAGCCACACATGCGCATATGTGGGTCACACCCCCATGCAGCTGCTTTTTAGGACCCAGAGGTGGAGTGATAACAAAATGTTTCCCTGATTTCGCTCTCAGCTTCTTTATCATGTGTGTATAGAAGGGCTACTGATTTTTTGAGTTGATATTGTATCCTGCTACAACACTGAAGTTATTTATCAGCTGTAGGAGTTCTCTGGTAGAGTTTTGGTGGTCACTTATGTACACTAGCATATCATCTGCAAATAAAAAATGTTTGACTTTTTCCTTTCCAATTTAAATCCCCTTGATCTCCTTTTGTTGTCTTATTGCTATTGCAAAATCTTTAAGAACTATGTTGAAGAGATATGGACAGAATGGAAAGTCTTGTCTTGTTCCTGATTTTAGTAGAATTGCTTTAAGTTTCTCTCCATGTAATTGATCTTAGCTGTGGCTTGCTGCATGTTGCTTTTATTATACTTAGATACGTTCCTTGTATTCATGATCTCTCAAGAACTTTCTCATGAAGTGGTGCTGGATTTTCTCAAATGCTTTTTCAGCATCTAGTGAAATGATCCTATGTTTTATTTTCTTTAAGTTTATTTATATGATGCATTACATTGATAGATTTTCATATGTTGAACCAGCCGTGTATCTTCTGGATGAAGCTGACTTGATCATAGTGGATGATTTTTTTTTGATGTGTTCTTAGATTGGGTTTGCCAGTATTTTATTGAGAATTTTTGCATCCATGTTCATGTGTGACACTGGGCTGTAATTTTCTTTCTTGGTTGAGTCTTTGTGTGGTTTTTATATCAGGGTAAATGTAGCCTCATAAAATGAGTTTGGCAATATTCCTTCTCTTTCTATTATATTGAATACTTTGAGGAGTATAGGTATCAGGTTTTCTTGAGAGTTCTGGTAGAATTCTGCACTAAATCCATCTGGCTCTGGCTTGTTTTGTTTAGGAGGTTTTGATGACATCTTCTATTTCCTTGTAGTTCTATTTAAATTGCTTACCTGCTCTTGATTTAATTTTGGTATATGGTATCTATCTAAAGAGTTGTCCATTTCTTTTACTTTTTTCCAATTTTGTAGAGCATAGGATTTGTAGTACGACCTAATGATTTTCTGTATTTTCCCAGTGTCTGTTGTTATGTCCCCCATGTCATTTCTGACTTTGTTAATTTGGATGGTCTCTCTCAGCCTTTTGATTAGTTTGGATGAGGGTTCATCATTTTTTTTTTAATTTTCTCAAAGAACCACCTCTTTGTTTCATTGATTTTTGTATTGTTTTCTTGTTTCTATTTTGTTGATTTCATCCTTCAATTTGTTTAATTCCTGTCTTCTACTCTTCTTGGGTGAGTCTGCTTCTTTTTGTTCTAGAGATTTCACGTGTGCTGTGAAGTAACTAATGTGAGTTTTCTCTGTTTTCTTTTTGCGGGAACTTAGTGCTATGAAGTTTCCTCTTAGCACTGCTTCAATGGTGTCCTATAGAATTGGATATGTTGTACCTTCATTTTTGGTGAATTCAAGGAAGTCTTTAATTTTTTTTCTTTATCTCTTCCTTGACCCAGGGTAGGTTCAGTAGTTGACTGTTCTATTTCTATGAGTTTGTATGCCTCCTCAGAGTAACATTGTTGTTAAATTCTTACATTAATCCTTGGTGATATGATAAGATACAGGGGTTACTTCATTTTTTTTGTATCTATGGAGGTTTGCTTTTACAGAGTATTTGACCAATTTTAGAGAAGGCTCCATTAGATGTTGAGAAGAAGGTGTATTCTTTTGTGTTTGGGTGAAATTTTCTATAGATGTATGTTAAATCCATATGTCAAGAACACACATATGTAAGAGAAATATTACTAAAACTTAATTCATATATCAAACTCCGCATACTAATAGTAGGGGACTTCAACACTTCACTCTCTCCAATGTACAGGTCAACAAGACAGAAACTTAACAGAGAAATAAGAGAACTAACAGATGTAATGAATCAAAAGGATCTAACAGAAAACTCATTCTTTAAACCATTATTATTGACATGATGTTTATTTTAAAACTATGAGGTCTTCAACACATTTCCAATCAATAACAAATCAATTTCATCATTACCTTGGGCTAGAAGACCTGGTAGACAGGTATGGGATTGGTTGTGCATTATGTATATGGGGACAAAGCCTATTCCTGATTATAACTTGAATCTGAATGAATAATAAAGTCAATTTTGCATTATCTGATACTAATTAAGTAGTTTCAGTATGGAAGACAATGCTTTCTGCATATTGCAACTCAGTGACTATATTAAGAGATTTTTTTAAAATCCCTTAGTACTATGAGAATTGCATATAATTTTGCCTTTTGTATAGAATTATGAAGGTTTTGTTTCATCTTACTTAAATTTTCTGATTTGTAACCTTATTTTCATAATTTATTTGGGTCAGTATAGAATGTATAGGCTACTGGTGTGGGATTTCCCTTTGTATACTGTGATTTCCATTAATGAATAAAGAAACGGCTTTGGACCTACAGCAGGGCAAAACTTAGCTATGTGGAGAAATCTAAACTGAGGCTTGGAGAAATAAGGTCAGAGTCACAGAGATGCCATGTAGTCCTCTAGAAGCCAGATAAAACTTGACCAGGTAATCCACAGCCTCATGGCAATACACAGATTACTAGAAATGTGTTAAATTCAGATGTAAGTCTTAGGCAATAAGAAGCTAGAGCTAATGGGCCCAGCAGCGATTTAAGTAATATACTATCTCTGTGGTTGTTTGGGGGTGGAGCAGTTGGGAAACAACAAGTGGCTCTCTCTTCCAACAAATTGTCTCCAATGTGGTGGAGTATATCCACAAATCCACATATGACCTGAGAGGGGTTGAAAAAAAATTAAAAGGAATTCTATACACTAAAAAACAAAGTTTAGCCCATTTTTTTCCTGAATGGGCTTTGCTTGCTGGTGACACACTGAGGTTCTCTTAAGAGAGTTTTTCCTGATTCAGGAGTAGGAGAAAAAAAGCTGCAACTGCTTAGAAATACTGGCTTCCTAGGCCATGCCTTCAATGTGACCTCTGGCTCTTCCAGGAGACTGAACATTTGAATGGGGGTTGTAAGCAACATGTTATGGCTTGCAAGGTGGCAACATAAATGGGCTGTGTACCTAAAAATGGGGAAGCAAACAACTCCAACATC
This sequence comes from Dicrostonyx torquatus, assembly GCA_028555095.1. Taxonomy (NCBI): domain Eukaryota; kingdom Metazoa; phylum Chordata; class Mammalia; order Rodentia; family Cricetidae; genus Dicrostonyx; species Dicrostonyx torquatus. Next base: position 993,803 of record JAQHUG010000392.1, on the reverse strand, counting down.
TGGACTGAGCAGGGCAAGCAGAAAGTGATGTATTTCCCCTAGTAATGCAGCTGCATATGTTCATAACAAGGGCTTAGGATTTTAGGAAGTGCTCCTAGACAGTAAAGAATTACAGATACACAATAGGACAGATTCAGACATAAAGGACTTTGAAATGTGTCACAGTGCTAAATAAATGTATGTAGACTTGGAAGATACAAGAAAATGAATATATAGAGTTATAAAAGGAAGTAAATGGTTTATAAAAATATAAGACAGACTTTAAAGAGATAGAGTACAGACAGTCACAAATTAAAAGAAGTAAAATAATAAGCAACATAAAGATAAAATATACACAGAGATCTGGATTATATATACTACTGTGTTTTCTTTGATTTTTTTTGACTGCAGAGAGACATTTGATTCTGGGGATTGCTAAGCTAAACCAACATATATACTTTAAATATATCTTGTCTTCAAAATTTGGGTCTAAAAATATGTTGCTTTGGAAAAGAAGTTCTTCCTTTTTTTTCCACAGAGGATGAGAACCTATGAAATCCTTCCATATTAATATGATTTGGTGGACCAAGACTGCCTGAAAGGTTGCCTTGAACACCCCTCAAAAGATTACTTCACTCAATAAACAGCAGAAAGAAGTTTTGCAAGTGTTGTGCCCAAAATCCTAAATATTGTTTATAAATGATTCTGTACCTTTAAAGGAGGATATGCTGTAGAGATTTGTATTGGTATAGATATTTTTTATTGATACAAATTTAAGGTCAATTTTGTCATAGATATATTTCTGCTCTTCTTTAAGGTATTGTGATTGTGTAGTTTATCTTAAAGTGTAATATATATTTAAGAAATACAGGTAAATAGAGAGTCATCTATAATAGTCAAGCTTGTAGTCAGGTTAGTTACGTTTTCTAGATATAGATATATATCAGTTAGATAGATTATTCGTCAAATCATTCAGAGACCTTCAGAATATGGCATTAGAAATGTTTTAAGAACTTAGGACTTTTCATGACAGTGAGACACATCTGTTCCTGACAGCACCAATCTACTTCAAGAGGAAGATGGGCATCGAAGGGGATCCTTATGGAGTTGCTTAGCCATTTGGGAAAGAAACTGTTTTTGCCTGGACTGCTTGATGAACTGGACATGCAGGACCCATAGAACAATTATTGTTTAACTTACCTAAAGGTAAGACGATCCTTTGAGGTTCCTGCTTCATGAAAGAATAGAAAGAGTCTGCTAGACATTCTGCAGAAGAAAGTGAGTGATAAACTGCCAATATAGGTGGAACTGCCTTTGAAAATTCCTGTCTCATGAAAAATCCTGCCAGATACTATAGGCCTGTAGGCTGAAGATGGATGCCTACAACATTACTGAAAAACTTTCATTGACTCTCCAGGTACTGAGATATCTCTGTCAATTCTAAAGATTTGAAAGTTGCTTACAATGTACTTCCTGTTTATTTAGGTAATATTATATCCTTCTGGAGTCTTTGACGGAGATAAGAATTTATAGTTATAGTTATCTTTTTCCTTAATTATGATAACATAAAATAGATATAACTGTAATTCTTGCTTGATAACTGTTTTATGTAATTTTACTGTGTTAAAGTTAAAATCCTTCTTTTTATTGAAACAGAAAAGGAAAGGTGATATGGGATTTCCCTCTGTATGCTGTGATTACCATTCATGAATTAACTGCTTTGGACCTATAGCAGGGCAAACTTAGCTAGGTGGAGAAAACTGAACTGAAAACAGGGAGATAAAAGGGCAGAGTCAGAGAGAAGCCATGTAGCCCTGCTGGAGTCAGATGAAACTTTATATGGTAAGCCGCAGCCATGTGGTGATACACAGATTACTAAAAATGTGTTCAATTCAGATGTAAGTGTTAGCCAATAAGAAGCTAGAGATAATGGGCCAAGCTGTGATTTAATTACTATAGTAACTTTGTGGTTATTTGGGGGTTAAGTGACCAGAAACCAACAAGTGGCCTTCTCTTCCAACAGGCTTCAGGTATTGGTGTGTCACATACAATGTGGGGAAGAATTCAGGTAGTTTTCTTTATAATATTAATTCTATCACTTTTGGGATAATTGATATTAATCCTTCATAAAAAAAAGTAGCACAAGCTCTTTGTCAGGGTTCATTGTCTTCCCATTTATTTTTAATTTCATCAGTAGAAAAAGGCACTATAATCCTGGGTCTATACCTGCAAGTTGACAAAGTCTCAATTTTCCTTTTATAATTATTTCAGAGACCTTTTCCACATAAGCTTGTTATTTTTTACTCAGTTTATTTGGTAAAAATATCCATTCGAAGATAATATCTTCCCTTTGCATTAAAATTCCTATAGGGAAAATTCGGGAAGGCAATATGACTAGAATGCAATTAATATTTGAATTCACCCAATACATATGTGCCTCCTGTAATTTCTCTTCAAGCACAATTATTTCTCTCTCAGCTTTACCTGATAATTCCCTGGGACTGTTTAAGTTTTTGTTACCTTCTACAGTTTGTTTAAATGAATTTTTAGATCAGATATTATCCCAATAGCTAGTCATTGACTGGAAATATCTCCTAACAATCTTTGAAAGTCATTAAGATTCCACAATTAGTCTCTCCTAATTCGTGCCTTTTGTGTTCTACATTTTTGTAAACCTAGTTCATAACCTAATAAATTGACATACTCTCTTTATAGTTTTTCAGGAGCAGTTTGTAGTCTTCATTTAGTCATAGCTGTCTTTACTTCTTCAAACATTCTTTTTAAAGTATCTACATTTGAATAAGATAGCAAAAGCCAACCAAGTAATAGTAAATTATAGATTTAGGAAACTGTTTTGTATTATTTCCAATTACTGCTTACAAAGTATTGGAATAGGGTGGAACTGTTGAGCATTCCTTGTAGGACAGTCCATTGATATCTCCTAGTAAGCTGAAAATTATTTTAAGTAGGCACTGTGAAGGCAAATTTTTCTCTGTCCTTTTCTTGAAAAAACTAGCTTTTCAATCATTAACTCTAAGAAGCCATCCTTAAGGTAATAAAAAAAGAAAAGGATTTCCAGGTTGTAAAGGACCCATAGGTTAAATTACAATGTTGACATCTCTTAGATGTGTTACCATTCTCTGTTTTCCATATTTCTTTTTAACCAAAAATACTGAAGAATTTCCAACCACTGATTGATTCTTCCATATGGTGAGTAAATAGTTGTGACTGTACCAGCTGTTCTAATGATGCAGTTTCTCTTCTGTTAACGACCATTGTTTAACTGGACGTTCAGCTAACCATTTCAAAAGGACCATTGATACCTCCAAAGGTTTGCTAGTTGTTTTGTGTTATTGTACACAATATTCCATGATTTAATGTGTGGGTTTTCTCTGAGAGGCTTCATCCAAAAAATAATTACCTTTCCATTTTATGTGAATACCCGGAAATTACTTTATGCAGCTAGAATCCAGGGAAGATAACACTCATCATAAAAGTAATAAATGTTCACTGTAGAAAATTTAGAAACTACGTGAATTATTTAGACCTTTTAAAAAAGCCAGACACAGTGCGCACTACTCAACAAAAATAAGTATTTAGCACAACTCATAAGTATTTAGCACAACTCAAGAGATTTTTGATATGAAGTTTTCTCTAAAACCAAATTTATAGCAATATATATATATACATACCATGGATAATATTCATTTTATAATTATTAAAGCTATCTGTTTAACCAGATATGATACAATTTAAGTGCTACATTGGATGTTTTCATTCTTGTTATTTTACTACTATTAGAGTGAGCATGTTATTCACACAATGGTTGTAGAAATGAAGAAATATGTCCATTGATAACCATTTTAACACTTTTTGATTCACAGTGCCAAATTTATTACTAATTAAGCTATTATATTATTGCATGTTGTACTATATCCTCATCTGGTATTGAGTGGGTATCATTTTCAATTTTTTTAATAATATTTTTTCCATTAGTTGAGAGTCAGTTTTTTAAATGTTGTCAGTGATGTCAGTTATGGGCAATAAGTTGAAATTAGAGTTAACTATTAATAATTGAATATGAAAAACATGTAAGTTTAAGTATCAGGGTAGAGAATAACTAAACAATAATAATATGCAATTCAACAAATAGAAATAATAATATATAATTAAATAACCAGAAAAATAATAAGCTAAGGAGTGGGAGTCAACCAGCTACCTAGAACATAGAGAGAACAAGCTCCACAAGGAGCAGAAGCCAGGAGCAAACCCAGTCCAGGAACAAAGGCAGATTAGGACTGAGCCATCGACCAGATCCAGAGTCAACGGTCTTCACCAGAATAGGTACAGGGGAGTAACCACTGAGTGAGTGAGCCAGAGCCAGAGACTACTGAGGGTCTGGACATGAATCCAAGACATTCAAGGGAATAGACCTGAGCCAACACCCCAGTGGATCTGGGTGAGAGTCTAGGACCTCCGAAGAACTAGGCCTGAGCCAGGACCTCTGTCAGCCTGGCAGTGAGTGAACTTAGGTCCTCCGAGGGAATAAGCAGGAATCAGAGATCTCAGCAGGGACAGGCACAAGTCTGGGGCCTCAAAGAGAGTAAGCCTGAGCCAGGTCCTCTCTGGGTTTGAGTATTTGTCTGGGACATCAAAGGGAATAGGCAGGAACCTGGAACCCCTGTGGGTCTGAGCTCAAGTCTGGACCTCTGAGGAAGTAAGCAGGTCCTCTGCGGTTCAGGCACACTTGAGCCTGGGACCTAAAAGGCAGTAGACCAGAACCATAAATCTTTCCAGGTCCAACTCCAACACAGGGACTTCGGCAAGAGGGAATCCAGACCAGGATATACAGATACAGGTCAAAGCTGGTGACTTAGGCCAAAGTTACCGAGGCAAGGAACTCCACCTTCAGCATCAAATTCCACAGGAGTGGAACTGAACAAGACTCCTAGGACAGAGAGGGCCGAGGAAACAAGCACCACCACAAGCAGAAGCCAGGAGCAAATCCAGCCCTGGGAGCCAACCCAATCCTGGGACACTGGTAGACCAGGATTGAGCCAATGATCTGACTTAGAGTCTGTGATCTCCACCGGAACT